>VZTL01000820.1:2981-14053 GCA_013400535.1 Scopus umbretta
CTTTGACAAATTCATTCCTGGGTTTTGTTTTTTTGGGGGGGATTGGTTTTGATTTTTTTTTTTTTTTTAAAAAACTAGCTGCCAAAGGAGAGTTCGGATGTACTGACTTCTAAATGCTTCCTGTGGCTCAATACATGAGTCATGGGAAGTGAAAATCCCTGCTCTTACCAACCCTAGGGCAGGGATTTAAGGAATGAAACATCAACTAATCCCTTCCATCTTAACTAACGCTGGCCCAATGCAATGCTTAGTGGGAGGAAAAAAAAGAATGTCATAAACTCTCCCCAAGTCTCTGTTGCTCACATGTATCTTGAAGCAAGCACAGGTAACAGCATAAAAAGCCCATGCTGTACCCTGCTCAAAAAAGATTCTGTTTAATCTTTGTTGCAGCACAAGGTGACACCATCCTGCTCTCAGTCTCAGAAGGAACAGCAGTTACAATACTGTTTGCTGTTAAACTTTCCCTTGCAAAGCCCAAGAATACAAAAGAATAACCCACAAGAAAGCAATGTCATGAAAAATAACATAAGTGTGACAATTAACAATAAAACGGTGAAATGAACAGTTTTGAACTGAACAGTGAAATGAACTGTCACAAAACCAGATGTCGTAACCATTACGCATGATGGAGCCCTGCTTTCCTGGGGATGGCTGAACAACTGCCTGCTGCTGGGAAGCAGTGAATGAATTCCTTGTTTTGCTTTGCTTGCATGTGCAGCTTTTGCTTTACCTATTAAACTGTCTTTATCTCAACCCCTGAGTTTTTACCCTTCTGACTCTCTCCCTCATCCCACGGGGGGCAGTGAGCGAGTGGCTGTGTGGGGCTTGGTTGCCAGCTGGAGTTGAACCATGACACCGGACTGGGGAAAGGAAGTAAACTGGTTGTTTCCCCAAGCTATTGAAATACAGTGCTCACAGCACTGTCAATAGTTACACTAACAACTGCAAGATCTTTGAAGAACTTGGTATTTCAGGTCCCTACCTGTTAAAAATATTGTATTATGCTGTGGCAATCCTCTATGCCCTTATGGTTCAAGTACACCTCCCTGTCATACTGAATGCTGGATGC
Organism: Scopus umbretta; assembly: GCA_013400535.1. Lineage (NCBI taxonomy): Eukaryota > Metazoa > Chordata > Aves > Pelecaniformes > Scopidae > Scopus > Scopus umbretta. Next base: position 4,051 of record VZTL01000820.1, read on the forward strand.
TCTTCAATGTCACCAAGGACCACTGAAATTGCTTCTGCTTCCCTTGAGCCCTGGAGTGTCAGTGCTAAGCCTGCCCTGTGCAACTCCAGCTGAGATGCCCCCAGTCATGCTGGCTATGGCAGACGATGTGCTGGAGAGATGGGACACTCCTTATGGCTTCTGAGGGTTGTGGCTTGCAGACTCATCAGTCTTGGGTGAAAGAGGCCTCACTGCTACTAGTTACTTTAATTAATACTTGATTCAAGCCCCTAGAAAGCAAAATGCAAACAAGCATTAATTCACCTTATCTAAAACAGACAACATGGTTGCCAAGTCTTTTACCAAACTGGTAGATGAAAAAATGAAAGAAAATCTAAGCTGTATCTGCTTATACTAAGGTTACATTAGAAACGTTTCTCTTTTCCTCGCTCACTGATAACACCATTTCCTATCTGATAAAACTGTTGTCAAGGTTTTGGTTGCATATGTGCCTTCTCTTCTTCAGCAGGTAACATTCTTCACATTCATATCCCTTCTGTAGCAACACATACATCAGAACAATACAAAAACCAAACACGCAAGGGGGCTAATTGTATGAAACATATTAGCAGCTCTTGCCTGAGATTGAACATGACTGTGATTAACATGCTGGAGTCGCTCATCTCCAGTCTCCTCATTTTATACATGCTACAAAAATCAACAAAAGGCAGCAGAATCATCAATAAATGACGTTCTTTCTGCTTATGCTGCTTAGGTCAAATTCTCTGTTAGTTTAATAAACACCCTAATCTTCCAGTATTGTATGCCAAGAATAAACATCTCATTTTGTCAAAATATAATTGATCATATGTAATTAAAAACTTCAGAACCTGACTGCCAGGAAAATATTGAGAAAGAATAAAAACGCATCCTTTCACCTCTTCTAATGGAAGGAAAAAAAAGAAAACCACACCCTCTCTGTAAAGCTCCCTCAGTTCCCTCAACAAAGGTGAAGTTCCATTAAAGATTTATCCACTTATACACCTTGTTCAAACCATCCTTCTCAATCCACACCCTTGCTCTAGTTCCACCATCTCATAGCTGTATTGATGCAACTATAAACCCATCTAACCAAAATGCAGCTTCCAACATCTTTTAGTGGTCCAATTCACAGCTGCATAAGCATAACCAAGAGGTGAAGAACAAGCATCTGACAGAAGGTATAAACCTTTAAAAGCAGCCATACAACTGCAAAACAAATCAATACAAAATCCACAGGGACCTACTTAGCAATTCTTACTCTGTGAGCTATCAGAGAAAGAAAAACTGCAGCAGATGCTACATAAACTAAAGATATTTGCCATCTTTGCTTGTCAGAAAAAACAGGAAGAAGTCCAAACAGTAATCCTGGGTAAGGGAGCAGCACCAAGATCCTAATCAGATCAGCACAAGATTTGCCATGTATGTCAGCTCAGGGGTCAGTGCCCCCCTCCAAACGCCTGTCCCCACAAAAGCAAGTTGAAAGATGGGGGGGTGGGGAGGGAAGCTATGTCTACAGAAACTTTATTTCAGGCATTATTTTGAATTGCCATATCTCTGCACAAGGGGATCACACTGATGACATAATAAATCCTTCCTGAACAAAAATCTAGGGTATACACAACCACTGTAAGGTATACTTTAAGGACCCAGACAAAACTGGCTTGCACTTCATCACAAATACCGGAGTCAGACTTCTTTGCTACTGAGTCTCCAAGTTGGGGTGTGGCTCAACAGTCACTAAAAAAAATCTGAAACAAAAATTTTGTTTCAAGAACAGTTCCTAAACCAGCCTCCCCATGATCACAAGCTGTGTAAGATGCAGAGAGCTATGAGCAACTTTGCTAGAACATTATGACATACCAACGTATGCAGGCAAAACATCCTGCAGCAGGCCCAACTTGTCAAACGTAAGCCTCAGCGCTATGAATGAATAGGAGGCTTTGCATCATGGAGAAGCTTGTTCTGTTCCTCCACATTATTTTCAAATATCTCGGTTTAGCATTTGGGATCACCCCTTTCCCTTCACTACTTACCCATGCTCCCGGCAAACAAAGATACTGCCTCCTGGTAACAAGCTTTAATTGCAGTATAAACTGAATTGCTAGATTTTTAAACTTTTGCTTTAAGTAAGGCGGCTTGATTCTGGCTTTTAACTGCTGAAGAAAGAGACCAACATGTGTAGTTAACAAGTGATCTGGACAAGACACAGAAAGAAAACATGTGTCTCAGCGTGCCACAAGCCGTACGCAGGAATGATCAAAGCCAGGCAACGTGCAACAGAAACAGCACAATAGCTTACTTTTTTCTCTGCTTTGCATGTTCTGACAAGAAGTTTTGTGACACTCGGTGACTGGATTTAGAAACCCTTAAGAAAATCTGTATGTGTTCAGCTAATTTGAACTCACAGACAGAATCTGTTATCGTCTTGTAAAAATGTTCAGATAGCTACTCATCAAAAATGCCACCTTTCCACTGTGTCAACAGAGAAGGTATTTTCAGCTAGCAAACATGTTTTTCCCCGAAACGCTGAAACATTTCCATTCTCATCAGAAAAGCAAGGTAACGAATATAAGTATTTTTAAGAGCTCTTGTATCAGTAAGCCCATATGCTAGGAGCAGGACTTGGTTTGCAAAAAACAAAACTATTTCTTTCAACTGGAACAGTTTCATATTGCAAACTGTTTATATCGGCATAGTTTATTTCCTATGCAGAAACAACCATAAAATGACATTACAATAAAATAACTGCATGCCTATTATAATTCCATAATAACAGATGGTTTTATGTTTAATAATGTAACAGTACATTTAAAGCAGCACAGCATATGTTTGTAGATAACCCCTGGATACTTATGGTGGAGCACATTAGGCAGACTATGCAAGACATTCCAAGGAAGATATTCATCAGGGTATGCCAGAGACCTGCTTGATCAAATATCTTTAAAATTCATGATGGGACTGGGCCCAAGGGCAACGACAACAAATATCAACTCCTTCATTCAACTACTTGGCTATAATATGCAGCATGAACAAAAATAGAAAGTATCCAAGAGCGAATCATTTGCATTCAACAAGACAGTGGCACCATGGTGTTTGGTGAACTAAACAGGAGTTTTTAGCGTGTATTTGTTCAATTGCTCAGTTGGCATTTATGTTCTGGCAGAGTAAGTAGCCTGGTCTAAAACTTGTGTGACTGTACTAGCAAGTTGAATAACTTTATTAGGAAACTCAGTTCCAAGTCAGTGCAGAGTTCAACTGATCTCCTGTTTCAGACAAACGAAACTTCACTGGCGTAGGAATCAGTGCACTGTTACAACTAATCAATAAAAACGAATTTAAGCCCAGTCATGCCAGACTCTAAGTCCATACCGAAAAACAGTACAAGCGTACCCAGCTAAATCGAGGAAGTTTTTAACGTCTGGACTCAATTTGAGCTCTGAAAACAAAGGCAGTAAAGGAGCAGACAAAATTGTCAGTGGGACAACTTAACAAAGTCTCCATACACCCAAGGTATAGTTTGTATCTGTGATACTAATAGGTCATCTGAGATGCTGAGGAAGTTACTCATAACATAGAGAAAGTCAGTGGCAGAACCTGAAATTAGAGTCAATAATTTTGATGACCCATACAGTACCACAAGAGCTACCTCAAGCAGCACCGTCCAACTCACCCAAAGCACCTGCCTGAAAGGTTGTCAATACAGAGTTCCAGTCAATGATGGGAAGGACTGCAGTACTTCCTCCTTACTGCCACAGAGCCCTGAATGTATCACTGACTCTCAAAAATGACATGAATTAGTGAATAAGGAGAAAAGAAGTCAAAGTTCTAGCAAGTCTTGATCTTGAAAACTGCAGCAGACACACCAGGCATGCGACAGAGTACCAGTACTCTCCGCCCTCTGCCAGGTCCATCCAAGCAGACACACAAAATGCCTTCGGATAGCCGTCTAGAGCATCCAGGCCAGTAATGAAGACGTTCACGGCAGAGGGAAATGATCTTATGTTGGTTAAAACAGAACATTGGACTGGACTCTTTCAGTTTAGTAACGACTGAGATTTACAAGCAATGATAGCACAGCAAGGGGTAACTGACAAGGGTACATCTCAGCTGGTCACACTACACCCTATGCATAAACAAGCAATTTCAGCTGCATTGATCAGGCTATTTAATCTGCTTTGGTGAAAAGTTTTCAGATTCACAAGCTACTTTTTCAATTCATGTTGGGGAAAAAGGCACGGTTTTATACAATTAATTTGGAGTTTTAAAGAAGTAGCTGAAGTTGACAACGCTGTATATACACAAGATAACAACGACACCAGAGCTACGCCTGAAGAAAGTGTCTGTAAAAATGTTCAGATTCTACCAATAATTTTGCATTAATTCGAATGTTTCTTTGATGAATGGATACAATGCTAAATAAACATGGGAAAAGTTGGCTGTGTTGTGGTGCAATCAGACCATAAAGCTAGTTTATTGATCTTGTTATCCTGTACTCAGGTGCAAATAAACTCATGAACAGATGCCTTCCTGCTCCAATTAAAAGAAGCAAGACAGACAGTTCCTAAAAAGTAGGAAAGAACCAGATCAATAGAACAGCAGTGTTACAACAAAAGATGCCTTGCAAGTTCATGACCAATTTGCTCTTCTCTCCTAATAGAAGTGCAATACGGGATTACACAAATGCTCACAAATTAAGCTACCAATGAAAGCGAACAGAAAAGCACTATGGCCATAATTTGAAACCATTGCCACGTTTACAAGCGATATCCATTTCAGTCCCCTCATGGCTTTTAGATCATTACCACATGACAGCCTATATTATATAAAAGGCACATAAAAGCATATGCTGCCTAAATATTTAGAGGAAGTCCTTAAATGATGCTTTGCATCATGAATAACATGCTTTCAGCAGGAAGTAGACAAGAATTCTTCTCAATCTCCAACAAGAACAACCTGCAAAACTTTTCTGAAGTGACAGCAAGATAATGAGAAAGAATGTCATACCACACGTGCCAGATGATTCCGGTAGCAAAACCTGTGTGCATGTGTGCATGATACGAAAAAGAACCACAAGAGGAAGAGGAAACAGCAAGCCCATTCAGGTAAACAAGTACTTTCCTTAAGACAGATTTACCTGAGACTCCAGTTCTTCCAATTTACGCTTCCTGGCATGAAGAGCTTTACTTGGAAAAGCCCAGAAGTAATTGGAAGTTCCGATTCTATCAGTGTCCACCATGCCATCATCAACTAAGCTTTGCAGAATCTCTTTCACTGACATAGAGGCTAATAAAAGCAAAAGCATCAAGTTAGAACTGCACAGCATCTAAACTATGGGGAATTATGAATACCGTAAGCCATCATCTACAATCATCGGTATGAGTATTTTACTATAATGTCAGCTAGCTGGACAATTTCAAGAGGACACCATGCCTGATGCTTCACTCGAAGGAATGAATCCCTTCAAAAATCAACATTTTATACATAAAGGCTGCTATTCTATACAGTCTGCTACCAGCTGTTTGTAAAACACCACTCATGAGTATCATAGAACGTACATGCATATTACAGCACAATGCCAGAACAAACTCATGAGAGGGTACTTGAGAAGTTGTCTTGCAGTCTTAATTCTAACATGGATTAACTTCTAATTTCTTGATTAGGAGCGCAATTACATTTCACTTTGTAATGCTTATCAAAGCATTAACCAGCAGCAGAGGCACTGAAGCCATCTGTCTACAGACTCAGGAGGGGCAGACTTTACTTTTGATTATCATCAGTTCCAATACAGAAAGTCATCTGCAGTCAGAAGGATCCAAAACATTTCTGAATATAATTGCCCATTTTCTAGCAAACGTGTGGTGTAATTCACCATTTTAAAAATGATACCTGTTCAACAAAGCAAAGTAGTTATCATTATCCTCAAGTGCTGCAGATATAAAGACTTTTGAGCTCATTAATGGTTTTCAGTGTCTGACTTTCAATTTCAAGTCTAAGGGGATCCCAGATCAGGAACATCCAAGGAAGCTATAAGCTGGATGCCAGTATGGGGGCGTTTCCACAGGCTAGACGTTCCTCTTTTCAGAGTAACTGGGGCTTGGGTTGTGTGACTAAATGTCTTCGTATTCAGAGGCAGGATGAATTTGGACTACTGAAAGATGTTAATGGTTTTAGAAACTCTACACTCTATATTTTGAAATACAAAATTCTATTGCTTGTATTTACCGTTTTGCATCCTTTTCCTGCAAATTGCAATTAAACATATGCATTGACAAACCAATCAAGACAGCATCCTATCTCTTCAGAAGCCTACGAGCGCCTCTGTTAGCTGCTGACGTAACTGAAAGGCACTGCTTTGCGATATTCACAGGTGTCTGCAGTTCTTCCAACAAGCTCATTTGCTCTTGCAGTGCCACAAAGATACACTAGTCGAGGACAGCGGCAACTACGCAAAAATCGTGCTTCGTCCCCCCTTTTGTCAAGGAACGCAGAAGGAGGCAGAATGAAGAACATATGAAACAACTCAACCTAGTGTAAGTTAAATCCTCTTGGACCTAATCCTAAACCAATGGATCTCATCAGGAAGACTTTCATTGACAAGGTAAGCCCCTCCCATTTGTCCCCATCCAGCCATTTTTGGGGGGGAAAAGCTCAACAGAACACAGACTGTATACATCCAGACTAGCATTTTAAGAGATTTGTGACATTACAGACAGACATTTGACCTCTCTGTTCACTGCCTGAATACACGTAACGATTTCATAGACTGAAAGTCGCTACAAGTCAGGCATCTCGGAGCCTAGGAAAAAACCCATCCCATGTTTTAGTGGTTAACTTGGAGTTAGCTGTAACATTTTAACAATCTCCCATTTTGGCCCTAACACCTAACATAAGCAATAAACATTAGCAAACAGAGATAGGAGTATGCTGTTGAAATCACTTTTAATGCTACAGTCCTGCCATTGACCAGTCTCCCTTTCTAGCTATTTTTTTTCCATTATAATTGCAGTCACAAACCTAAAATTGTAGCCAGGAAAATTTACACTATATGATTTGTCCCAAAGATGATTAATAGCACAAGAGAAATAACTTTTGTAAACACTTACTAATCCCTTTTTCTTTTGGAGCGATCTTCTCTATATCCTTCAACTGGAACACATCTTTCTGTCCAAAACATAAAAGACACTTTAGCTCCAAATGACAGCATCATCTAAGCCTGAGTGTTTGGGGTTTTTTTACACTAAATCAATGCCAACAAAAGCAAGCAGGAAATACATTGCATGTTTATGTTTTGCTAGGGAAATATGCTGCATATCCCTCAACAGAATTAGAACATTCTGAGAATTAAAAAACAAAACAAACCTATTATTATAACAAGCCCTGTTCTTTTCTTTGGTACTCTAAAGTCACTCTATTTTGCCTGAAGCTAGACTGTAAACCCCTTAGGGCAGAGAGAACCAAGGTTAGATTGTCAGCATATTGCTCAAGTACTCAAATGTCACAGTAATTTTTTTTAATAGGTGAAACATTGTGAATGACGTATGTCACCAACACAATTGTAGCTCTGCTTTTGGATCTCCACGTTTCTTCTCCCCAGTGACCTCTTCCAAGTCTGCTCTCATCTCTTCTAACGCTGAGCTGTCTTCCTCCTCCCATAAGCGGCAGTGAGATACTTCCTGATCTCTTGCTATCCCTCTTATGGTAACAGACTCCAAATGAGGTGGTTTGAAATAGGGACCACACGAAGCATTTAACACCACCTGTGCATCTTCATGCCTTGGCTCCACCTGGGGACGAGCCACCTGATCAGAAGCTACACCCATCAAGCTCTGTCCCCGTAATTTACACATTGGTGACACAGGGCACCAGTGAAATGCACAGTGGGAGATACAGAGTTGATCTACATCTAGTTAAGCTCCTTTTAGGACCTGTTTTCCCACCGATGTAAATGCAGGACAGTTACAAGATACTTACTGTTTCAAAAAAAATCTCCATCATGCGCGCTCTCTTCTCCTCAAAGCTCAGACCTTTTTTCTTGGACTAGAACAAGGCAGGGGAGAAAAATGAACACATTCAGCCATCTGAATAACTAACATTTGCTCAGAATTCAAATCTACTTACTTCTATTTGCCATCCTTTGAAATACCTTACCACTCACCCCAGACTTTCAGATAAACTACTTCTTCCCAAAGAACGAGTACACCAAGCTAATCCACCTGCAATCTATTAAACTGATGGATCTATAGTCTCAGTTTGGAGCCGACCTTTCACACAACCTAATCCAGCTCAACCCTCAATGTTTCTTGGCATACCCAAACATTTCCTTCTTTTACCTTACTAGATTAAAAATGTGTATTTAGACCAATTCTCAGCAACTTACCCACACATTTAATAGTCCTTAAAAAGATAAAGAATTAAGATCTCTGGGGTTTATTGTTTAGAATTGTTTTTTATCTTCTGATATAGAGGCACACCTGTGTGAGATGTGGGCCATTTAGGTTTTTTTAAGAGGATAAAGTGTGTTTTGAGGTACTATGTCTTTCTTCAAATTTCCTCCCCAACTTTATAATTTCAAGGTCACATTTTAAAAACCATGTTTCTTTTCTTTCTTTTCTCTGTAGCTGTGTGACCAAGTAGTAAATAACAGGGATTGAAATAGAAGCAAAAGGCAGAAATGACTACTCACCAACTGCTACCAGTAATTACAAAACTGAGAAATATCCTCCTCTGATCCCTTTCACAGACACTATTTTGACATGTCCTTTGTAAAATCAGGATATAAAATATTTCACAGAGAATTAGTTTTATTAGTAGCATTTAGAATAGTCCTCAACAACCGAAAAACAGTGGCCATAAGGCGAACCAGGAACGTTTTCCCTTGCTCCACTCCCCGCTTCGCAGGCTGCGAGACCCTGCGCTGCTGCGCGCAGCTACAGGAAGCTGAAAGAGGGGCTAGAAAGAGCAAAATAGGATGTTGGCAGAAAAAGGTCTCTTTTTTTTTTTTTTTTTTTTTACCAGGCATAAATATAGTTGCCCCTGAGTCAATGGAAGTGAGGAGTTTAAGAACATGGCGCTTTAAGAAAGATGACATGGGTTTCTTTCCAAGCCCTGACAGAAGGGAGTCGATACCACTTTTTACTTCTTACCTGCTGCTTCCTTCTTAAATAAATCACAGGGTAGGGCAGCATAAAATTTAACATGTACATCAAGAGCAAAACGGCCAGATTGATTTAGATTTCAAAAAAATAAACCGAAAAGCTACTTCACGCAGCTACAATAACACACAGACATGACCAGAAGCAATTCAGTGTTATATTTAACAAAAGCACCATTAATATTTTTTTAAAGTTTCCTCCCTGCTGCTTTAGCCAGAGACGCCCTCCGTCAGCACTGACGTCACAGCTGCCTCCTACGACATCAGGACGTCGCAGGATTCGAACAGGGAGCCGCCACGGACACGCAAGTAGGAGCAGGAACAGAAAACAGACTGGTCTTCAACTTCTTCCTCCCCGCTTCCCAAACAGCCCGAACCCCGCCGGCGGCAAGGGGCGCAACCCCCCCCCCCCCCCCCCNGGCGCGCCCCCCCCCCCCCCCCCCACGCCCGCGGCGTGACATTCAAGCGGCGGTTCTTGAAAGCCCGCCTTCCGCCAGCGACGTCCCTCAGGCGCCGACTTTCACACCAGCGCGCTGACAGACAGCAGTAACAAATCAGCGTGTCGGCGAGACGAATTTTATTGCTTTTCACGCTGGCGTCTGCTCTCCCACCTCCCTGCCGGCTGTCCCGCACCAGGTCTTGCGCAACCCACCCGGCGTACCCATGTCGAAGGCAGCCGCGGGTTAACGCCGCGCCGGCAGGCGCCCTCGGCAACCGCACGCCGGCGAGTCCTCCCGGCCGGCACCCACCTCGGCACCACCGCGGCCGGGTGCGCGGCCCCGCCCGCTCACACCCGCGTACGTACGCGGAGGGTCGGCGGCCGCCCGCCCCCCCCCCCCCCCCCCGCGGCCG
>VZTL01000820.1:14085-40804 GCA_013400535.1 Scopus umbretta
CCCGGCCCGGCCCGGCCCCGCCGCGGGGCTGCGCGGTCCCGAGCGGCGCGGAAGCAGAGCCAGCCGGACGGCGCCGCGGAGTAACGCGCAGGAGGGGGGGGAAACGAACACCAACCAACCAAGCAACAAACCCCCCAAAACACAAACAAACCAAAACAAAAAACCAAAACCAAAGCAAACAAACAAACAAAAAAAAAAACAAACCAAAACAAAAAAAACCCCAAACAAACCCCAAAAAGCCGTGCTCCGGTGGTTTCTTTAAATACCTTGCTCAGTCAGCCAGCGAGCGGATTTTTGCGTTTTTATGAAGCAGCCTTGCCGTACCAGAAGGCGGCTTAACGCTTCTAATGGATTTGAACACCGAGTTTGGGGCGGGGAGGGGTTGGTTGGTTTGGTTTTCTTTTTTTTTAACACCCGTCATAGGCACTCGCCGTAGACGGGTGACGCTAGGAAGCAAAACGCAGCTTTTGTCACCAACCACCCGTGAGTTGCGTGTGGTGCACGCTACAGAGAATGCGTTGCGCCGTAGGGGCCATACTTCAGCTTTGCGTTTGGCATTGCCCGGGCTTTAGAGCGAAATTTTCTCAAGTTCTCGTTTTGTCTTCGTGTGTTTCTCAATGCCTACCCGTTCTACATTTTGTGTGGAAAGCGCCATTTTCTTGACGGATGCCATTGCCGTATCTTCAATATATATTTGCCGTATCATTGAAATAAATGAAACTTGACAAAAAGGTTTTTAAAAACATTGACAATCCCACCACCACTGGCTCTAATCATCAGGGGAAAAATACTTGTTTCTGAGGCTCTGTCTACAGCTGTGGGCTTGAAAACCCGTGGGATGAGAACTTTATGCCTCCGGGTAGCTTAAGCCTACCACCTCCGAGATGGGGCACATGCTGTGTTGTGCTGCGCTGCCCGGTGTGTGCACTGTGTAGGTTGTGTTTGGTTTTTTTTATTCCAAGGCCCAGCAACGAAGGTGAAATACGAACACATTAACGGTGGTCTAAAACGATGGGTATTGGATGACTGGCCTGTTACAGGAGTAATGGGGTGTGGAGAAATAAACCCCTCCCTGCCCATGGAAGCAAAGGACCTGGGCACATCTGGTGTTCCTTGAAACAGTTGTTCGTGGCAATGACTGTTCTAGCGACTTTAATTACTTACAGTTTGTTTTAATTGTACGGTAAATTACCTTCCCTCGGCTACAGCAGTTCTGGGAAATGGCAGTTTAACAGCAGTGGGTTCCTATCTGCCATACGAATTCTAGAGTTTAAATTCAAGCAAATGAAAACACGCAAGCTGAAATGTTCAGGCAGTCCCCACGAAGATTTTCCACCGCCGTTGCGAGGTGCCCCCTTTCCTGAAACCCGAGGTTCTCTTCCACGCAGACCCGGCCGTGATCCTGTTCCTCATTGTGCGCGCCGGTGTATTACAATAAATGAAATGCAAGTTAGAAAGGACGTTGTTCACACGAAGCTCACCAGTCGTACAAAGGACAAAGCTGCTTGTTCTTTCACGCTTCCTCGCACATCACATTTTCACCTCGCTAACTTGCGATGAAATCTCTTGGCACGCCTCCTCACCCGTTGTGAGGGCTCATATTCTGTCCCCCGGCTTTTCCCTGCCTTCGGCAGCCCCTCAAAACAAGTATGTCCCCGCGTCCCCCGTGACAGTTGTTTTCCTCCCGTCTCCGTGACCTCCTCTCCCCCAGGACGTGGGCCCCTTCCTGCTCCTTCGCAGCCTGAAATAAACCCGAGCTCTGCTCCTTTTTTTTACCACCGCCAAGCAAACAGTTGCTGCGACATTTGCAAAGCACCTGTCGTGGCCTGCGTTTTCTCCAAGCGACACGTGTGGGCGGCGGGAGCGGGTGTCAGAGCTGAACGTCAGAGCTGGGAGAAGAGGAAGAGGAGAGAGAGGAAGGGGTTTCGGAGGGGAGCGCTCACTCTGAAGCGGGCGTGGGGCACGTACCTCGCATCTTCTCTTCAGCGCGCGCGAGGCAGCAATGCTCCCGTCTCCCCATCACACCTGAAAGTAGACTGGCAGCAAACACCCCTTTCTCACCCCCGGACGGAGCCGGCACACGGCCGGAGCACTCACCTGGAGCCACAGCTGGAAGGCGTTCCTGGTTTCAGCGGTCGAACATGATCACAGCAGCCAAGCCAAGCCGGCACATCCGCCTCCGAAACGTTAGGTCGTGCTCTCGGGCGATGGTGGGGCAGGAGGCTCAGCAGGTTTTCTCTGCCCGTGCCCCCTGGGGACAGCCAGGCTCAGCTGCCCCGTGTGTGCTGGCAGCCCCGAAGCCCTTTCATGGCCAAATCACGAGGCCCGATTTACTCCGTAATAAGAGGTTCCTTAACACCTCCCCAGTTTTGCAGCACCAGATCAAAACTAACTCGTTGGAAAGACCACAGGGTGCAAGAGGTCCCAAACCGACAGGAGTATCTCATGCTTTGTCATGCGGGGGTAGTTTTCCATTGCTAGGTAGAGTGGAATGAACAACGCCTAAAATGCATACACGTCTGACATTTTTAATGGGCTTCAGAATGTCTAAATGTGGTATCTCACAAAACTGCTAATCATATACCATGAATATAAAAACAACGGATGGAAATACTGTGGAAGGGGGACTCATAACCGTGCCTTTCTATTAAAAGATTGTTCTCATTTCTCTGCGATTTTCTTCAGCTTTAACAGTTTGGGCTGAAATTTTCTGTGCTAGGTGTCTGACCAAGATTTTTTAAGTACCAGCCAAAACAGCCTTTCGCTGTTCCCGAGGTAGAGAAAATACATTGCTTTGTCAGTGTTAAAATAGGCTTAGATGAGATGAAATTTGTACCCTCCTTCATTTTGCTCTTACAAATCTGTGATTGAATTACATTCATAAATTCTGTTTTGAAAGGACATTAAAGTGACAATGACAGGCAGGAAGATTAGGAAGTAGGAGAATGAAAATTGTCCTACTTTAGTGTTGTTCCTTTCGTATATATGCACCATAGTGCAATCTTTAATTATATGAGCTGTTTTTTCAGCAGAAGGGAAGAATTCAAGTTGAAGAGAAGATCAGTTTATTTCCAGAAAAGTAACAGCAGACCTTCTGAGTCCTGTGGGACCACCTCCCACCACATCTGTATGACTGACAGCAAAAAGATGCTTCAGCAGAGATTGAGGATGGAGGACAAGGAGAGCTCTAGGAGATGCTCACCCATGGGAGGCAATACCAACTCCTCTGAGGTCCCAGCAGTCTGCGGTGGGATGTGGCTGGGTATCAGGAAGCAATATGATCCGTGAGTATCCCACACAGGCCAGTCTCTGCAGGATCTGCTGCCTCATTCTGTCCTCATATGAGTGTTTGGACTGTAAGCAGATGTTCTCCCTATGAACATCTAACCTGGTGAGAAATGCTAGCTGGCCCTCCGCCAAAACTTACTGCTTCCACAGCTTTGCTAGCAGAGCTGCTGAAGTAAGCACCTACCAACTCATGGAGGTGAGTAGCTTAAATACTAGGGTTCTGGTAAGTAGGCATTTCACTAGAAGAACAAGCGAGCGTTCCTGCGCCTAGCTCAGCAACAGATCTGAGGGTCAGCAGCCTTCAACTGGAGGTAGCAACGAGCCCTGAGTGGTGGGTATCTCTTCCACCAGCACAGCTGGGGCCTGGGGAGAACAGCTGTCCACAGAAATTACATTCATTGCTCCAGTTCACTGAGATAGTTTTGTCTGGTGCGAATTAGGGAGGACTTACATGAACTGTCAGCAAAACTATGGGGATAGTTAATTGCAGAGCAGCAGAGCTGGATGTCAGAGAGGACTTCAGCCTAAGCAACAACGAAATGTTTCTGAACGTGCAATGATAACATTAAGCGGTTAGCACTCTAAAGAGAGAGATCCTGGCTAACCATGGGTGCCCAAAATACGCACACCTTTAGCTATTTTGGCCTTACTCTCCCTGAAGTTGTTTCTCATTGGTGAGACTGGGTTCTGTATATCTGTTTACAGAACTTCTAAAAGATCCTGCTGCTGCATTTGGGTCAGTGTTCAAGTACGTACCACGGGAAGGTCAAAGAGCAAGTTGGCCGTTTACTGCAGAATTTTCCTGGTAAAGAGTTGCGTTCCCCAGTCTGAGTGTGCTGCCTGCTCCTCTGTCTGATTTTGCTCAGTGGTGGAGAGCCGCTGCTGTAATAATCCAGGGGACAAAAAAAATTTCTAGCCTATCGGTGAGAAAGGATTGGGAAGGCAACAGGAGTCTTGCCCTGCGGCTTCAGGGCATCTCCTGTGCTATTTCTTCTGTTGTTTGTCATGGTCTTTTTTGCATGGGAAGGAACAGGTGCTCTGCAACTCTGAATGTCAAACCAACACCACTCTGCTTCAAGCTGTGAGGTTTTTTTAGCTGGCGGCCAAATAAAGCCTCTTATAAGCATCTGAACTTCAGGGCAGATAGATAATATACACCAGAACATTCAGCACCAAGACTGTTTTCTGGACACATATTCATCTGAAGACTGACAAAGGAAAACAAAACTCATCTGTTATGTTGTAGTTAAGTTCGCCTTCAGGAGAAAAAAAAAAGACCTCAAAACACGGCTGCTGGCATTCCCTATGGCTTGCAAGAAAGAATAAAACATGGATTCTTTTAGAGGGCTTGGAGGGAAGATCCACGAAAAAGGATGGCTGCTCTGTATTTCAGCTGTCTCACTTCCAAGTGTCCTGCCACCGAGCAAACACACATCACCGAGCCTGACCTCTCTAGTCCCCTCCTGTTCGATTGTGTCCAAGCCAAATGATGCATCTGAAGATTCCCTCTTCGTGAGCGAGTTCCCAGTCACACTGAGTTCTCAAAGGATTCAGGTCTGGAGAGTTCACCAGTGACCCGGAAGACATATGTGCTAGGTAAAATGAAATGAAAATTTGTTCTTACAGGAAAGGAGTCACAGTGAACTCCTAAGGCAAATTTTCTGTTCTCCTACAGTAATTTCTATTTGGTTTTCTGCAGCAGACTTTTGAAAGATTATAGCACAGCATAGGTGCAAGGTACTGTATACTTCCATGATGCAAATGGAAAAGCTTATGACTCATAATCTTACTGCCACCAATGAAAACGTTAATTTTGATTACTGAACTGAAGAAGGGAGGAGATGAGGAAGCTTCAACTCCCCACCTTCTTCCCAAGAAGAACCCGAGTCCCTCTTTCCTCTGTGGCTACATAAAAGCTCAACACCCGTGAAACAATCACAGTTTTCTTGGCTTGTGACCTGTGGTGTCAGGGTTTCCTTTTGGAAAAAATTACCCATCTTCCTGCATTATGGGGCTATTTTTAGGGACAGTGAGTATGAGACATATGAAAAATAAATCCTCAACCATGAAAATAACAGAGGAAACAAGCTTTATTATTTGAATTTTTTGTGCGTGGTAAAGGTATACATTTGACTCTGGTTTTCCTACATTTCCAAGACAGTAATTTTTTTTAATCATCGGCTAAAGCATCAAGAATACCGTGGCACACAGGAAGCTAAAACTACACACACACACACACAAACACTTTGATGCGCATCTTTCATCCTTGACCTTAAAGAGACAAAGTTTGTATTTAGCCTCACAGGGATTTAAAAAAAAAAACCAAAAACAACAACAAAAAGAACAAGTGAGAAGAATATTTCATTATGAGTGTCAAGAGAGTGCAAGGCTTACGTGTACACAAAACATACGAGATTGACTTACAAAGATGGAATGTACAAAAACTTAAAAAAGAAATAAAGAAAAAAGACGGACTCGCTCCTAGAACTGGAAAGCTGCAGCGTATCAACTGGTAGAGATTTCTAACAGGGGCTACTGCCATACACTGTGCAGCTCAGGGAACATTCCCATGTCATAAAGCCAAAGCAAAAGTGTCAGGGTTAAGGCCGTGTTGCTCACAAACACCAACTGAAGTGCTGTACATTCATCAGAAATAACACAACCCCTTAGGAATCTGCCTACGCCGTAGCACAAATACCTTTCGCGCACTCCCCACAAGCAGGCCAAAACAATCACTGCTCACAATTCTTGAAGAAAATTTTCAATGTACATCATGATTCCATAACTAGCTGTCACCCACAACCAAAAGTCATTTCTTTATAGCAAACACAACATATTGGGCACTTATAGTTCTCATTATGGCAACACTAGATCCTTAGTTATAAAAAATATCGACATAAAATCGAAAGCCCTCTAGCTTTTACAGAACAGAAGAGCATTTACTAATAAATAACTCTCCATCTACATTAGGCGAATGCTTGCCTAAACCATTTTCCTTTTCTTTTTCAGCTACATTGCTGCTGGTTTAGCCTATGTAAAAATCCCCTACTGTTTATACTGGGTTTATCTGAACAGATCCTTTCATTCTATTCACAAAACAATGAAAAAACAGTTGGCTAGTTTGTCCTAAAACGCTCCAAATTACACAAGATCTGATAACCTTTTGAGATTACTTTTGAGTTGAAGATTAGTTAAATGAAGCACGTACTTTCACCATTCATGCTGTGCTGCTAGTCAATTAGCATTCCAGGGAAGTCAAGGGAACATTTGGTTATACCTGAAATCAGGCAGCAGAATGCCTATAAAGCCTTTAATAAATGGTAACAACTCAGCAAATCAAGTAGTGCAATTTTGACATTCGCTTAATTGGATGAGAAAAAAATTTGCCAGCTTTTTACAAGAGAATTTCTGCTTTGGTTGCTCTTTGTAAGGTTTGTAAGCCAAGTATTTTAGCTAAGTTGGCTTCAGAAGCACTCTGTAAAAGCAATGCCTTTCTCAGTTTCCCAGTGCCAGGCAGATAAGGTCAGACCTTGGAAGGAAACGCCCTGTGCCACTGAATTTGAAATTGTAGTTGGCAGCAGTTGCTCTCAGAAGGAACTCCAAATTAGTGACATTTTTCAGGTGCAGTAAGTGCTGCTGTGGTGATCATGTCTGAAAACCCAAAAGCCTATTCGGTCTTAAGAAAACATCCACATCACCCCTAACAGCTGTTAGCTGGGTTGCAAGGGGGTTGTGTGCAGAATTCCGTATTTCATCAGGATGCACGGGGTTGACACAGGTTATATAAAATCCTGGTAAACAATACCGAGTCAACGGGACTGAAGATCTTTTGAAGAAAAGCATGTACATGGAATAGTACAGTCCTGTATATATTTTGATATACAGGTTAGGGTCTGATTTCTGTGCTTCTCAGAGATCCTGGCAACAGAGGATTTGGCAATGTTTCCTGAGTGGAAACCATGCCAGTTTAGTAAAATGTTATTATAAAAATCCAAATTTGGAACTAGGTTTGATTAATATTATCCATAACTGACAGCAACAGCACTTTTCTCATTTTCTTTTTAAGTTTTTATCTCAAAAAACCTATGCAACCTCTTCTCTTTGTTAATAAATACAGTTAAAATGCTACGTACCTTTTCTTCATTGATAAATTCACCATTTAAGGGCATTCCAGTGTCAGAAATTGTTTGCTTGCCAGAAGGTTGCTTATAAGGACACTTAGAAGGAAATTACTTGATCATCTGAAGATCTGATCTACATCTTTTTAAAATTTTGATAGGACAGTTTGTTGTGTAATGAGTGAGATATCATCTTCAGAATTTTAGGACAAACTCAGTTCAAGCAGAGGATATTTTGTTCTCTTGGTAGTAACAAACTTGAGTTTTAACATTTCAAAAATGTTACCACCAGTTTCTTAGCTGCATTATATAGTCCAAACCTTAAGCCTTATACACAAAATATTTATTCCAAAGAAATAAGGAAACTTATCTTTGCACGAGAATTTGTAAATTGGCTCTATGTGCAAAAAATAAACAAGGGAAAGAAGAGGAAATATCTTTAAGAAACAGTAATTAAAAACCAGACAAACTGAACGTTTAAGAACCTTGGGGTCTGCATTTTTACAAGTCAAATGCATCTTTACAAAAAAAAAAAAACCATTAGTTTTTCTCAAATTCATTGAAACAACCACCTTAACTTTCTAGAAATAAGACAAATACATATAACGAGTAATTTAACAAAGATTTCTTTCCATTTTGCAAACATGCTTAAAGTACTCCCTTGTTCCTGACCCAATGCCCTTTTGTTTCAAGGCCTTAAAAATGAGAAAAGAAAGACAGTACTCCCCAGGCTATCGTAGGCATTGGCAGCAAGCTCACTAGCTCCTCAAAAGAGGTTTAAGAGTGAGCACCACTCTATCTATATTAGGCTATGGTAGCAATTCATCCTTTGACCATTGGATTTAGAAATAAGAATAAAGCCAATGCTACTTTAAAAAGTTCACACTTAAAAGAACCCAAACAAACAAACATTAAACCCAGAACCAAGTCATATGATTGTAAGCATTTCCAATTAAATTAATACTTCAACAAAGAACACGGTAGAGAGATCCAGCAGGAAGAAGAAGGGACATTTTTCAGAGTACTGCCATTGTCAAATGGCATACATACGTTCCAGTTTGCTGAAATAACCTACATTTACTTTTTTCTATTTTTGTGTCTATCAGTCATACATACAAACAAATCGGAACAAATCTCACAGTCCTTATTTTGTCCTCTAACAAAATTCCCTTTGATGAAGGACTTCAGGAATTGATTCAAATTCATTCTTATTTATAATGTATTTTTTCTCGTGTAAAAACAAATAGCTTTGGTAACCCTTGGCTTTCCTATACAACCTCTGTTTACCACAGTTCCTTTGGTTGTATAATGTAGGTCCTCCATAGGGGTACCTCTCTGGCTTTCTATCCTGTGTGATGCTGCATTTTATTTTATTGGTTAATACAATGAGTTGCCTTAAGGAAACATGGCAATGAACACATACGAAAGAGTGGCACACATGAGGTTAATTGAGTTGACATTGTAATAACCCTGATCCTAATGAACTAGTTTGGTGTCAAAAGGTCTGTCGTTATACAGAATTTCAGCTTTCACTAATGTATCACTACAATTAAGTTTTTCCAGAGCTTTAGAAATGTCAGCTCTCCGCAAAGTCCTTCCAGCACATTGAGCAAGAGGAAGAGTGAAAAACAAGCACATGAAACAATCCTTCAGTAATCCCACACGAGTAGGGAATTTGCATTGATTCTCATAGTGCTAAACGCTGAGCTGTGTTAGGTCTGACGGTTAGAGCTAGACGGATTTTGTGAGACTGAACCTTATACTAAAAGGACCTACTTGTTATAGATAGTGAGACTGAAGAATGTTAGAAGGGTAATACCTACCATGATAATGAGATCTAGAAGATTCCCAGGATCACCTCTGGGTTAAATAATGCATAACAATGATACTTCTTCAAATCTGGAAGCTCTGAGCAGGAGCTGCCCTTCGCAGTCTTCAAAAAGCTTTGGGGACTTTTCCCAAATTTCTCTCATTTTTGCCTAATTAGTTAATTCCAGTTCCATAAGTTGCAGTTTGCGTTTAATATCACAATGTCTTTATGAATTCAGTTAAAGAGGATTTTGTCTATTAACCTTAAAACAAAAAGTTCAGTGAGAAACGTAAGAGGTGCAAGTCCTATGTAAACAAGGTAAGTTTGGAAATTAACACAGGAAGTCCATAAGAGACTCCTTCATTATTAAAAATGAACTCAAAGTAGGAGATATCCTGCATTGGATCTCGAGGACCAGTCTTTTCTTAAGGGTGGACGATAATCCAGCTCCAGAGCTCATTGCTACTGTAAGTATCGATAGACCTTGAAGCAGTGATTTCCAGAGTCTGCAACTACAACGTGGCCATCTGAAGTAAGGGCCAGACCTTGGGGACCATAAAGTGGGTCAGCAGAGGTGTTAATGTAGGATAAAAATGATCCACTTCCATCAAAAACCTTTGAGGGTGAGAAAGCACAGAATAAACGTTATGAATAAAAAAGAAAAATAGCGGACACAAGTCTGCTCTTAATTATACCGTTGTACTTCTCATTTCTGAAACGGTTGACATACACTAGAATAAACAAGGGCAGAACCTGATCTGGTATTCTCATAATATACAAGTTTATATAAAAATGTATTTTCTTATTAAAAAAAAAAAAAAACTTAATTAAAGCTGTCAGGATCTTTGGCAAGAATTAAACATGCAATGAAATAATAATACAAAAAGCACCTTGGTTGTTCCTTGTTCCAAAAATAGCCAACTACAATAAATCAAACTCGGTCAGGAACTCAACCAACACCTTGTTTTCCTAACAAATATTACTGTTGTGGCTAGCATGACTCTTAGGTTCCCACACAGAGAAAACCAGGAATTTGTTTACACTGTTGACAGTGCTTCCTGAGAACAACTCATAAGCAGCTCCCTCATTTTTATATTCAGTGAAAATAATACATACACTTAGTTATTTATTAGATATTCTTTGGCAAATAAGACGACTGTGATTATCACTTGAAAGATAAAGAGAGTGCAACTCTTATAACATAAAAGCAGAATATTTTCTCAAGATTTAAAAAAGATGATAAAAATCTGCTCCATTTGCCTCAGGGTTCATACAGATCATTTGCTTTTTCATATTTTCCACCACGTCTCCAGTCTTCCATTGTGGTGATTATAAATTACTATCATCTCAGCAACACTTGTAAGTCTCCTAAGTCATCCAATAGCTTTTGGGGAACTACTTGGAGACAAGAGTCTTGGTCACAGTAACCATCAGAGTTGCTAGCAGTCACACTGCAAAGCCCACAGTCTGACACCACCACTTCTAAAAGTGGACAGACCAGCAATGAGGCATATCAAAGGCTGTGTTAGAAACCACATCACTTATAATGCTGCTGTCCTGTTTCCTGGGAGGTCTGAAGACTTCAGTGGCCAGAGTTATCAATCCATTAGTTTTCCTAATCAAGCACGTTTGAAATACACAAATCTCTACCTGTATTCGGCTGTTTCCCCAGTCTGCTACGATAATATTTCCATTAGAATCTACAGCTACTCCAGTCGGTGCATTAAATTGTCCATTTCCTTCTCCATTTGATCCAAACTTCAGTATGAACTCTCCCTCCTGGTTAAATACCTGTGTGGGTTAAACCAAAAACCTGAATATGGCATCGTATCAAATATTAGCCATCTACTACTACCAGTTCACCTGTTAACAAAACTGGGAATTGAAGAGTTCCCATGAAGACACACACCCCTACAAACACACACACTGAAGATGGGAGAAAGGGTGCCCATCTTTCCCTCCAGCTCCGTTACACCATACAGTATTTCCCTTCTCACTTAAGATCAGATTAATCTCAGACACAGAGGTGGAGGGCCCCAGGAACCCCTCTGCAGCTTGTGCATCTCGAATTAAGAAGAGCTGAGTGCAGACATGGCACTAGGAGTCAGTCCTCCAGAAACACAACTGAGCAGATGCGCTCTTCTCAGACGTTCACAATCTAACACATTGAGAATGACAGCATGCTGCTCTCTGGATAGACAGTTCAGCAACTGAATTCTCTGTGATGGCGAGTAACAGGTTTAGACAGCAGAAAGATGGAACCAATCAATGACTATTTTGTCGGTGACCTGGATGCACCAATGGGACCAAGTGAGATACAGGATGTGTCATTTACATAGTACCATAGCCATCTCTATTTATTTTGGTCCATCTTGGACCCAGGCCCAGCTGTGCCACAAGATCCAACAGTGCTCTTGGAGACCGGCTGTGGCTTGCACAAGAAAATGCAAAGACCTGAGAAGTGCCAAGTGCACACTGAAGTGCTAAGAAGGTGGAAAATGTGAGGAAATCATTCTATTCTTGAACACCCACAGTGAACAGAGAAAAAGCATTTGGGGGAGGAAATTAATGAAGTACTAGGTTGGTGCCTCAAATGATGAAAGGAAGTAGAAACAAGTCAACTAGTAAGAAAAAAAACAGGCAAAGATGTATTGCTCTCTCCGTGGGTTAAAATGGGGATGGTGAGTGACCGAATGAGAGAGTAGGATTTTGCATAGAAGATGCCTGAAGGAAGGAACGTGCTTCAAGGTCAGTGGGGGAGGGAGGATAACGTTGCTGAGTGAGGATGTTTAATTCAAGACACTGGTGGCAGGAAGAGGCTTTGGGACCCCTAAGAGTGAAATTTATTTCTTTATAAACTTATTTACTATTTAAAACAAAATTTCCTCTCTGCTCTTTCCCTACCATCTAACAAAAGATAACAGCATCACCCAGATGATAAATTACTTTCCAAAGTGTCACCAATTATCTGTACTGATTTAGAAAACACCACAAAAATAAGAATCTTTTCCAGTTAGTACCAAGTTGTAACAAATAACATTTTTATCCCATTGAGTCACACCAGAGACAGACGGGAACGCTCTGTTCTCATTAGAAATGCAGTAATTATAAATTTGCTAAGATGCCACATTTCTTACATCTCTTCACTTGCTTTTGTTCATTTCAGTTTGCCCTTGTTGTTAACTCTCTCCAGGCATTCTTGTTACCACGGTAAGCCCTGCTGGTGAAGGGGTAATTTATGGAGTCATAGGCTCCCTGCTGCTAAACCACCTAAACAATCTGCTTTAGGGCTCCTGCAGCAGTCTTGGTTTCTTTGTTGTAATCCAAACCATATGAGTTGCTACTTCCTCTCTAATTCCAAAAAGACACAAGAGCAAGGTCGCTATTCAAAAGCTAGATGATTCAGCTCAGGACATGAGGGTGTCTGTGCTCAGACAGTGATTTCCTATTTCAGGTGAATATAGAAGATTTATCATTTCAGTTACGAACACTGAAGAACTGGACTGAGGGTTTATCTTCGTGTTCAATCAGAACAGGCAGCCATTAGGTGAAATCCCAGGGATTTCACCAGAGCGCGGTACTGGCGCACGTGGCCTGAGAACCTGCGCAGGACAGTGTTCTGCTGCCCATGTCCTCCTGCTGCTGCTGCTGCTTGTTGAGGGAGGGAAAAAGAGCATGGAAAGTGACTGAAAGGGAATGTCACGGCCTGAAAACAAACACACATCAGTAAGTCATTTCTGAAGTGGCCTGTACCTCCTTCATACACATTTTCTACCACATGACATCTCAACATGTATCCTTGTTTTAGTTTATTATTGGGACAAACAAATATATCACCCTATCTTACCATGCCTGTTTAACAGGCCATGAGTCAGGACTTGCCATGGACTAGTGGCCAGCCTGCCCAGTGCAGGAGGTAGGGGATGAAAATTGATGATCTGTGTTACACAGTTGTTAAGAGTATCAGGTTGTAAATGAATCCAGTAATCTTAAAGCTTATAGGTATGGAATTAAAGATTGTCAGGTGTCTTTACTTTGTTATAACTTTATTCAACTAGAAACGTGGGCAGCTTTTACTGGGAAATTCAAAAGCAGTTACCAGGCTTACTTAAAATAGGAAAGAACATAGGGTAAATAACAGGCTTGACAGAGAGCTAATAAAAATAACTATTTATCTCAGGTACAAGTTATGTTTAAGCAATTGAATTAGACAACATTATAGTGGCACCAAAGGCAAGTGATTATATCTCCATGAATCAATGCACTGCATGCAAAGGTCTCTGCATGTGCAGTCCTTATATCAGACCTCATACATATAGAATGTGATCTCTTTGTTTTTAATAATACTTTTTTTCCCCCAAGAAAGTACCATGATAAAATAAAAAGCTTTCCAAGTTGCCATTAATTGACAGTACCTTGACAGAATGGTTATGAAAATCTGTAACGATAATTTCATTGTTGCTGTTTACAGCTGCAAAATGAGGACCTGCAATGCAGAGGAAGAAAAAAAAAATAAAAATACCACTAAATCAAAAAGTTTGCTTAAATCAGAAAAATTATTCAGCCTGCCAGATATGATATTTGGCTTCTGAGCAATAATAGTCAAATTGAGAATATCAATTTCAAATTGAATAATTTCATGCTTTAAAAAGCTCAGCGTGCCTTTTTGCAAACACAAATAATTTCTTTTTCAACCAGTTGTCAGCTAGTGTTATCAATAAGCATTGTTCATTCCTTCCTCTCTCATATACAGATGACTATGTAGGTATTTATGTGCTTATTAACAAGACAAAACATGTAGTGCTTAGGCATAAAGTTGTGTATACATTGAAAACAGTTCTCAAAAATGTTCATGTTAAGTCCTAATTGAAATCTTGTATGCTCTGTGTGCTCACTTCTTACAAGCATTTGAGCAAGGAAGTGTTAGGATAAATACAAAAGTTACTTAGAAGAACAGGAAAAAAAGTGCATTTTTTGCTTTACTCTGTGTATTGGACTATGTGCACAAACTTGAATAAAAACCAAATGGTAGCTTGAAAACAGGCAAGTACCTGAATCAAAATATTTGTTGCTATTTTGAGTTGCCAGCAGATCAGAACTCAGTTTCAATTTTCACAGTAGATCAGTGTAAACTATAAAAAGGGTGAAAACCTTTACACTGAAACATTCAAGTAATGACGATTCACCTGATTTATGTAGCCTACCACCAAGAAGAGGTAATACATCTCTCAAATGCACTGTTACAGAGTATTTGCACACTTATTTTCAGGAGGTGTTCTTAAAAATTTTAAAATGAAAGAAATTGGTCATACCCAGAACATTCTGGTGACACTTAGCTGTGTTAGAGCCAAAGCTCTCAAATTATATATGGTACTTGTGCCGTAAGACATGGCAAGAGATCTCAAGTAAGATAAAAGCAGTTAAACCATTGATGCTATTTCACTCTAGTGCTGTCAACCAGTCAGAACATCACACCAATCTATAACTATTTATTCAGAGTGACCCAGCACCTGCAAAATGACCTGCGTATGTAATTTGGTATCTTCATTTCAAATTTTGAAAGAACAGCTATTCACTCAAAACACAGCAGGTTTTTTTTTTTTTTTAAACTTAATTGCATGTTCTAATTGAAAGACAACATGTGCAAGCAGTCAGTTGAGTATAAGTGGCAATTTCCCCAAACCGGCATTTTCCGTTTGCATAACTGTGTCTTCCTGATCTCAATCTGAAGACTATCCCATTACACTCATTTTCTAATGGGAAGATAGCACTCAGGGCACTGGTTAATGTGTGTCTGATCATTGGAAACAGAAAGTATGGTGTTTGAGTTGATTATCATGAACAGTTGAGTGTGGGCATTAGAAAGCATTTATAAAATGCTAGTTAAGATCAGTCTTTCTTGGGTCACTGATCTGAAATGCTTCCAGGCACAGAGAGGCAGATAAAACAATCTGGTTACAGCTACATTTGCAGAACAGATGTTGCAGTCTTCCTGACCAATTAAACAAATGGTGAAGTGAATAGGAGCTGTATGTTTAGTAGAACCTTTCCACCCCAGGAAAAACGAGTAGGATGGAGCGTCTTCAACATGCTCAAACATCATGCAAATGTGAGCAGAAGAGGCAAGAAAAGGGGATTTACATATTACCATCAAGTGTACCTGCAAACTGCTTGTCACCATTTCCTCGACTACCAAACCTGGTGACTATCTTCCCATTCGGCTGGAAGATGAAAACACAGCATGCTTTATTGTCCACTACAATGATGTGTCCATTACGATCCACAGAAACGCCTTTAGGGCCCATGAGCTTTCCAGACCCAATTTTGGCCTAAAAGGGAAAACACAAAACAGGAAAACACGTTGGCATGATAGTACAGTTCAAAGGTTGTATTACAGGCACACAGCAGGACGGAGAGACATTTTTGTCATCAAAAGTTTCCCAGAGTGAAGTGATTGTTTTTATCAGCTCTTACTGTGTACTTCATAATTTTTCTTCAGCTGAAAATAAAGACTGCTTTCTGTATGTCCTTTCTAGAGTGGAAAATCTGCCGCCTCAGCAATTGAGTCCAAATATACAACTCATGAGAAACACCATCCTCAGATTTGTATCTCTTGATAAACTACAGCATTTGTCAGAAACTATCACAAATGGCTGTATCGCCAGCACTAGTGTACCAATAGGATAGACAGACAAGCATGAAGGACTTCTGCCTCCCATTGCATACTATTCCTGAGTCCAATGATGACCTGGTTATGGATGGGGAAACATGCCTTTACCACTGCCTGCTACATCAAAGCAGTCAGGGCTCACTCTTGGAGCATCAGAGCTGAGTGGGATGCAGGCTATGATGTCCTCTATTGCCTTTCTTGGGTGAATGAGACACCATGCAGCTTCTGAGCACTCTTGGAAAGAACTTGAGCAGACCTAAAGCTCAGGCTAACCTCTGTATCTTCCACCAGATCCACATGAGATTGCGTCACTTGCTACTTAGACAAATGTAGTGTCAGCTGAAACCGGCGAAGGAGATAGGACTGTGCTCCTAAACAGCAAAGTAATCTTTGAAACACTAAATAAGTCAAAGCTTGCTCCTGTCTTAGGTAAATACAATTATTTCCATCATTTTAAATAGGCCTTGTGACTACCAAAAACACCTGCCAGCATAATCAGCAACAGCAGGGGAGCTGTATACAATATTCCATATTGTATCAATGGAAAAACCTTCAGTGGAGATGAGGTGGCTCTCACACACAGTGAATTATCTGGAAAGACTAGAGAGCTGTAAAAATATAACAGGAAATGTTAGAAGCATTGGTCACTAGGATCAAAAAGAAGGGGATCTAAGCAGGGGATCTAAGCAACAGCATTCCATCCAGCCCAGAGCAAGCAGAAACTGAGGCAAAGCCTTCAAAGAACCCATGAGGCTACCTGGGCATATACCCAGGAAGATTCTAGGATCACCTTGCAACCCATTTCACATTTTTCACCATTCTGCTCTTTTTTCAGGCAGAGATTCTAGAAACTGGTTTAATCTACCTAAAATCAGTTGAGTTTTGACAGTTCACTTAAAAAAGGCTATAAAAAATACCACCTAATTGCTTGGGGGGGTTGTTGTTGGAATGCAGCAACTTGCTTTCTGTTTGTGTTTTTGATTTTTTATTTATTTATTTATTTTAAATGATCGACAGATTTGGAAGCAGTTATCCAGGTTGGTTCCAAAAGTCTCATCTCCTGCCAGGCTCTTTACTGTGCTGGACAGGCAATCCATTGAACAGGCTGTGTTGAAATTATGGATCCCAGAACTTTCAGATCCTGTAGTAATTTGCAAGAGAGACATCTTCTACAAACTGAGGTCCATCTCGGTGGTGGAGAACATAATTTCCTGTTTCCATAGGGATTTAAATGAAATAGATACCAAGATATTAGCCTTTTTTATGAAACAAGACCATTTTTTCACCTCACTGCCTTTGCAGGGCGGGACAGGTCACCGCCTAGAACAAGCAATGCTTCTGACTTCTCTGCTTCTCTCCCCTCCCTCTTGCAAGTGGCGAGGAGTGACTAATTATCAAGGTGGGACAGATTACAGGGCATGGAGAAGATCCATTACCTAACTCATTTCTCTCAATTCCCTAATGTTTTCAAAACAAACAACCACGTTAATATCTGGTGGAGCTCAAATACCCTTAGTAAGCCCTATGCTCCTGTTCCACAGTACATTCACATGGGTGGGGTTGCAGGTAAAAATAGAAGCCATCCCAAAATAAAGCCGTCTAGGTTCCCTGAGGCTGTCTGGTACAAAGTCACCACTATACAACCTCTTTCAGTCTCAAATAAAGAAAACTCCAGGGAGTAATTCTTGCCGCTTCAAGACTATGCTTAGCCAACATGCAATGATCATGTGTCTGTTTTATGTTCAGGTACATATGCTCTTATAAATTGCTAAATATTTAGGCAAAAACCACCTAATTAAATCATGCGAAAATATCCCCAGGGAAAACTATTAAAAATGACTTTGTGTTCACCAGAGGAAAGATATAAGCAGACCTACAAAATGTATTCAGGTTTGCATAACAACAATGCAGCAAAAACATAAATCAAATGCAAATCAGTAGATTTATTTCCTTTGGGGTGATTAAATCATTTCCCTTCTTTCCTCTGGGATGCCCATCTGTTTGCTTGTGCATTGCACCACCTCCTCACCACCTTTCCAGGATTCCTATGGAAAAATGACTCAGATTCATGAGTACGGTGTCTTCCTGCCCATATAAATACATATGAAAAAAAAATCATTAATAAATCACCTACTACATTAATGGGCACTCAGTGCTGAGAAGAGTAATAAAAATCACTATTCTTGGGCCAGGATTTAAAATATAATTTGCAGGCAGCAATAAATTATGCCCAGCTAGAGTTTGCAGTGCTTTTTACTAAAAGTCTCTGTTTCCAGTTTAGATCAAAAAATGCTGATGACACATTACTGGGTCTGGCTGAACATATGCTTTGTATATTTTTATTTCAGAAGGTTTCTTAGAATTATAAGTTTGATTATTTAGAACAGAACATTATGAAACGCGGTCACTCCTGTTAAGCGTATGAATGGAAGTATTTTCAGACTTTTCTCCCATTAGAAATGAATAAAGTATAATGAATCATATGAACCCTTAATACAAATGCCATGTTTAATTGAATTCGGTTGAGAACATTATGTCCCTTATTTTATAGGCTCTAATGAATTTAGACTGGTTTTCAAATATGTGTTTATAAAGTCACCCTACCCGGGTGGAAAATATTCCACTGTGGGATATTCTTAGAGGTAAAAAAATCAGCTAGCCTGTATAAAAATTTGTAGATTTTTCCACTGTACAAGTAGGTGCTTTAGGGCTTTACGTTTAACTCCACCAATCTTGTTGGTGTCTGAAAGATTCACAATTGTCATAAATTAATTTACAGACTTTGGACATACCTTCTTTTCCTGTTTGAGAACTTCCCTAATACAGAGGTACATCTTTGTCACACATTGCAATGTCGCACAATAAATGGATTTATCATTGATGTGACTATCTTAATTCAAATGTGACCACTTAACGACACTTCACAGAACTATTCCTATCTGAACATGCAACCAGCTTCAAGCAGCTCCTGTCTTAACTCTTCTAATGAGACAAGAAAAAAAAGTCTGATAGATAAAATGTTTCCTTTCATCTTTTCCCACTCTTATAAACTTGATCTTAACTTGATTTGCAGCTCTGTTTGGCTGGTAACAAGCTATCTTAGATACAACCCCTCAAGGCTAGAAAGAAAGTAATTCTCTGCTCAGAGGGCCGAGAAGCATTCCCTTGGCCCTGTTCTCCACTTCCTTCACTAGGTTTGAGTACCACCACTGGCACAGAAGCTGATACTGCTGCTTCAGCATGCGTTCTCTCCTTAGCCTACCAATATGTCTTCTCTAACAGTTTTCTTAAGTTATTTCAGAGTAATTCACAGAGGAAGCCAGCACTATCTGCCTTTTATAGATGAGGAAGATAAAGCACGGGGAAGTGAAATGGAAGATCGCTAGTCATGTGTGAGACCCGTGGCGTAGCCAGAAACAGAAGCCCCAATTCCTAAGACCCTACCTGAGGCTTTATCGTTCACGTGATAATACAGCCTTTCATTGTAAGAGACTTGTGTTTTGGTGTAACCTTAGATTAGGGTTTGTCCAGCTCTGGATTATGCAAATTTTACAGTCTTGAGAAAATGGAGCTCTGTCTCTGTTGCTACCAGCAGCTGAGGAAGGTGACACTTTTCTGCCTGGCAGTGCAGCTTGCTGGGGTGAGTCAGCCCAGTGCTGTAATCGGGGAGATGCCTGGGCCCGGCTCCAGGGGAAATTTGCCGTCTGGCTCACATGGCTATTAAAATGGCACTGAGGGAGAGTAAGTGTAAGTAAACACAGAAAGAAGGGGACAACAACAAAAATAGTTAGATTGAGTTCAAAACAGGCCCCTGATAATGCTGAGTTAACAACTAGCAGACCACCTGCATCAGAAATCATATACAATGACTTGCAGGCACAGTCCTTTGAAGGGAAACACCATTATCCCTTTATCTATCCCTGTGTATCTTAGCAGGTGTTGCCCAGTTTAACCTGGCAAAGCCCCTGTAAGAATTACCATTGCCAACACACAAGAAATTAAAAGGCTTTGCCCAGATTTGCACAGGCTGGATCTGTTATATCCATGTCCTGTGCTTCAGCTACATGATTATGCCTGCCCTCCATATATAAAATGCTTCTACAAACATTTGTATATATATTTCTCTCACAAATATAAGCTGTTGCATTCAATCTAAAAAAAATCTAAAAACAGTATTTTATATCACTGATGTTTCATCTCACATTTAATCAGTCTGCTCCCAAGAACTATAAAGTCTGATGCGTTAACTTGTAGTAACCACACAAACATTGCCGACTTCACATAGCTCTTACAATCCAACAAAAACATTGACTGAAAACAAAGCTAGGCTCTGCATCAGAGGAGCTACCTTAACAATTCATGTTTTTCAATACCTGTCTCCCTGCTGGTAGTGTATAGCACACAGGGTCCTGGCTCCTCCAGAGCCATGGCTTCTTTCTCCAGAGCTGGCACCATCCCAAATGCTGGATTCACAGCATGTCTTAAGAAGGAAGGAAAATGAGCCCTCCATGCTCTGCATCCAGACCAACCCAGTTCACATTAAATATGTTAATAATTACTTAATACACACTTCAGTTACTCAGAGTATTTGGATTCTAAACTAAATTACATCTTTCTTTGGTTTTGTTTTGGTGTCTTCATTTCATTCAAGGACTTCAGCCAAAACCAAGGTTTTCCTGTGTAGCTGTACATTTTCAAAACTACTTGACAAGGAAAATCACACACTCTGCAAATGCAAGTAATTGACTTTTTTTTAACACTTGCTTTGCATATTAGTACTGTTTTATTTTAGCTTCAAGTCTACACAGGATCTGGATACTTTTAAAAGCATACACATGCCTGTTTCCCAGATGGAGGTCACTGAGGACTATGCAAGCACAATTGCCTATTTGCTATAGCATTCATCACTTTGCAAAGACTACTCAAAGGAAGGCCATTTCCCGGTACACACGTGAGCAGCTCAGGACCTGAGCTCTTCGGTCATTAGGCTGCCAGAAAATTAGCCAAACAGGCCATTCCTCTCCAATGCAGGATTCTAGAACTACATAAGTATGGCAGAAATTTCCCTACAGGTCCCTCATCTCACTGAACTGTGTGTACTGCTAACCTTTGCTATAGGTGGCTATTTCTAGCATGCATTGCCAGGCTCAGTAACATGTGTTCAGAGAACAGCACCAGATAGGGGCAACCTTTAATTCTCTCTGGAATTGCACCTGAAGCCAAGCAAAATAAATATTGCAGGTTGGCAAGCATCAGTGTAGTATAGTAGCTGCCTTCTTGTTTTACTCCTATTAAAGAGATAGCGTTGCTATGAAAATAAGAGGTGCACTTTTCTCAGAACTTCTGATTTCTGAAACCTGAGACGTTATTACTGCCTTTCAGTTTTTCCAGTACACATCACCCCACCTAAACCACTCCTGTCTATGCTGTAGCACTGGAACAACATCCTATGTTGCCCTTCCTTGCATTTATTACCAACAGGATCATACATGAGTTATAGACTTGATTTGCTGATACTTATGGAGTAGATAGAGGAAGTCATCATCACTCTGCTACCTTCTTTTTCTCCTCCATATGTCACTGAAGAGCTTCATGTCCTCCTCCTAAGTTTTTATGTCTGTCTGTGAGTATATGCATATATGCACACACCTTTCTGTACAACCAGAATACTAATGATATGAAGGTTGTTGAGCTAGTCCAACTAGACTTGATTTCATTAGCTATCCTTGACTATAAGTTACGGAAAGGCATCCAAGCACCTAGTACCTACCTAGGACTGTAAAATGGAACATATCGTCTCTATTTGGTATAACATTAGCATCACAGCTGTGACCTTTTCCTATTAATTCTACAACGTGGCTGTGTCATGCGTTTCCACATCACAACAATGGAATTTGGACTAAGTTACAACCAAACTATGTAGTTTCTTGACAAAAAAAACCCCACAACATTACTTTGCATTCCTTTGTAAGACAGAGAAAGCTCAGGAGAGTTCACATGGTAACTCGTACCTTAAATTTTCCATCTGATGAGAATATGCTAACCCATTTGTTATCATAATCTGCAATAATGATGTCACCACTGGGATGCACAGCCACTCCTGTTGGCCGCTGCAACTGGCCAGGAGACCTTCCTCGTATGCCAAAACGGCTTTTGAACTGACCATCATTGGAAAATATCTGTAATAGAAAACACTCATTTAAAAATTAAGTCTGCATAACAACATCATCTATTTCTTGGAGCTTAGCTTTTAGCAAGTCACTAATGAACACTATAGTCAGGAAGAGAGTTAAGAACATGAAGCGCTTTTACATGGTCCATATTTGAAAGTGATATGCCTAATTTAAGAAGAGGCTTGCTTCCACCTAGACCCTAATTTCAAAATAAAGAAGTTCTCTGCACTTACATTGCACTTTTTCTTCAGTGATCTCAAAGTACTTTACAAACGTTAGTGAATTAAAGCTTCACAATGTCCCCCTCAGCTGGAAGGAAGTGGTATTATTCCCATATAAGAAATGAGGAAACCGAGGCACTGAGTGACTCGGCTACAGTCAAACACTAAGTCTGTAGAAAAGGCAGGAATAGAAGCTGAAAGAGAATTTCAAAATTTAATTATTTGACTTAGGCATAAGTGCTAGGCCATTTCCTGAGGATGCTTTATCCATGCAAAATTCAGTCCACTGATTGTGTCCCCAAGACAGGTAATTAGACGCTGAAGTGGCGCAAATTACAAAGTTTGAGGGTGCTGATGAATATTTGATTCTGTCTGTTTGAAAAGGCCTGGAAGCAAGTTCTTACTGCATGTGGTTTGCTGGTTCTCACATACCGAAGAACAAGCCACACACTGCTGCCTTGTTCATTGCTACCACATGGGCAGCCTGAAGAGTGATGACAAATTGTTAATGGTAAAAAAGATGCATGGCAAGCAAAAGGAAAAACACGGCTTGATTTTCACACAGGTTACAGAAGCCAAGAAATCATGGGTGTCAGGGGTGCTACCACAGAAAAGATTTGATGACATCAGACAGAAAAGTCAATTAAGTAGACTAAAAGCCATTTGAAAATGACATCTACATATTTATTTTTGTATTTGTATTTGCTTAAGAAATTATATTTGTGGCACCTTGCCCTTGATTTATATTTGGAGACACGGAGTGAGAACTCTGCAATGTAAAATGATATTTACAAAAATACATTCTTCCAGATTATTGCACCGCTTGTTTTCTTCATTCATTGCCAAACATCATAAGGAAGGGAAATAAACTCTGATATACATACTAGCTATAGTGTAGATCTGAAAAAGATAGCTGCAGGTCAAGAAGATGGAATGATAATGGATGATAAACAAGTTGAGCTTCCTCTGTATTTTCTGTATCTGCTTGTATTGTACACAATGGGTCTTTCCTGGCGTACAAAGAAGGCAGAGGTGTGGAGGCAGGGAGAAAAAGAAAAATACCGGAAGTGGCATATCCTCATACCTGCACGCACTGGTTGTTACTGTCTGCTATTAATATTTTTCCATTTGTAGATGCAGCTACACCTTGAAGATTTGTAAATTCCCCTTTGTTTCTTCCTTTGGTGCCTAAAATTGAACACAAAGCACATAAGAAATCAGGTTAGACAGGACTAATCAGGTAGGACCTAAATGCCAACACATGCATTTATTACATCCTTGACCTATAGATTTCTATTTTGAAGAGTTCTTATCACTCCTACAACTTCAAAGAACCATCTCAGTAACAGATCCACAATTCTAAGCACAAGAAGGGATTGTTCTTACTCTTTGGCATGTATGCCATCTAAACCCCCATCAACATAATTACCTCTTTGGCCTTCACAAATAAAAGTGTTCACAATTCACCTCTTGCGTGAGGGAGCTAGTGAAATGTTTTCTCATAAATGATGGACTTTTTTTTAAATTGCAGATTTTTATTCAACTGAGAAGGCAATGAAAGGGGCAGTACTGTGGGAACATATAGACAGAAGCTAAGATACGAACCTGGGCAGATGACAAGGTTTTAGTACAACTAGCTAAATCTCCTCAGTGAAGTCACAAAGTTGAGATAAAACATACCAGTGATCACTTTGGATGGCACCATTTCAAGACAGGGAAGTTTCCTATTCACTCATACACAGTTTTCATTCATAGGCTTTAAAAAATCCCTTAGAAGGGAAACTCAGATCAAGAATTGATTTTGAATGACTGGGACACGTGGGCCAATGAAGCCCGACACCTGGAGACCGAATGCTTCTACTAACACCTTAGATTGTTCTAATAAAGCAGTATACACACAGAGAGGTCCCATTTTTACCCAGGACAAATGCAACAGTGATTTACATAGAACTGTAAGTCTTTTCGCCAGTGGCTTAAGGGGATAAGGAGCTGTAAAATGGCAAATTTTCACGAAAGTTCATTAACTTTAGATGCCTCATTACTCAGATGTTTGTTCTGAGACATTCTGAGGAGAGAGTCACACAGCAAACTGATGTCTTTAAAAGGTCAGCCCTAAAGCGGCTGGTCCAAATTACACCTGGAGCAAAGGAACGGTATCCAAATTCCTGCTTTGTTTGTAAAGGAGACTCAGGAGTCTTTAGACAAGACTTCAGTTATGATCTTGGACCCCAAGGTTATTCGTAATGAATGAATGAATTTGGAAACAAAAAGAGTCTATAAGCTGTTCTTTCCAAGACTTGGATACAGCACTATTTTTCCTGGTGAAGTATTTTTACAAACATTCACTGGCTGCATATCAGACATTAATTGGTTTCAATACATGGTTTTAACTGAAAACTTGTATTTTATTTTAGTCAGTCCAAAATATCCTGGAGCCCAGTGATTAAAACTGTTCTGACTGTGATGCCCAACATAAGACATACACATTAGGTCTAATTTGTATTTAGCTTTCATTAGGGATGTGTATGCTCTTAACAGCCCTTCTTTCTGCTGTGGTGATGGCTGTGGGTTGCATATTTCCTTTCTCTGGCTAACAAGTAACATTTCATTTCTCTGCACTTGGTGCTGTGAGCATGTCCCTTTGTTTCAAGGCTTGTTTTCTTGAGCTTCATATGCTTACATCCTCTGAACAAGGCAAATACTTCTCAGCTTCTGTGCTGCAAGAGGAAGGTATATATTCAGGGAACAGTGACTTACACACCAATTACATTACCCACCCACACCTGAGCCATTTCTGGGTATTCTTTTAAGGAGCAGTGCCTGAGGGATGCATGCAGTAATTTTTTTCCACCATATGCTAATGATAAGTTTCCTTCTTGCCTTTTAGCCAAAGACAATGGATGAAAAGGGAGAAACATTCTTTTTACTACTGAGAATAAAGGGAAAACAGTTGTTAGAAAAGAGGAGACATAAGCCAGGGCATCTGGAACCAACTATCACAAACATTATGGAATGTATACTCTTTACCCTTAGAAAAATGTTCTTGAAAGTCACGGAATTTCATTTTTAGAGATAAGAGAGACCTATATAAAGAGTTACTTGGAGTGTTCTTCAGTGGGACCTTGTAAACATACATCAAAGGAAAAATAGAAGAAATTACCCAGGAATGCCATAGTCACATTTCACAGTAAGTTTAAGAAATAGTAATTTATTATCACAGCATGCAGATGAAATTCAGCTCCATGCAACGTCCTTGTACATAGCACTTTGCAGCTATTAAACCCATCACATAGGTCCTACTTTGCACACTGGCCTTTATACAGTCCCCTCTGCAGTGGCACAAATTTCTCTGAAGAAGAAAGCTGAGGTTAGTGAACCACAGATTCTTTTCTAACTCGTGTTCAAAAGGAAAATAGATAACTTTGAACGTTCTGATATGAATAATTCACAGTGCCAGCAAAAATCTGAATCCAAGCACAGGCAGTGGCAGCAGTTCAGATCATGAGAGGAAAGCTTGTAGTAAAATGTCAGCCTCTGGAAAAGCAGGCTCCTGCAGCTGACGTCGTAATACCAAAGGATGATGGCTCCTTCCCATAAGTAGAGATTCCTGCCTTATAAACATACCTGCCTGAGAGGGAGTCTTCAGCAAATCTTTCACTGCAAGACACTACCCCTCTGTATCAAGGCACCCCATGCTTTGTCTTCTCTCAGTCACGGGCAGTCACCCATCACTCCTTAGCCTAGGGAGGCACCAACATTTCAAACGCACAGGGCTGGGGCTAGGGAACAGTTGCGGGATCCTCATTCCAGTGTTTCCCAAGCACCCTGGTTTGGAGACGAAAGCCTGCATCTTTCGTACCTGTCTTTGTCCAGCCTTACCTCCCTCCTGTTCTGAGCTACTGCAGGGCACAAAGGAGGAAAAGACAGACATATTACTGCAACTTCTGTGGCAAGCTGCTTGGGATTGGGAGAGGACAGCAGAGTTTTCAGAAGAGCAGGCTGAAGAGAGTTATTAGGAAGCAGATCTGTGGCCTGTGGAATAGCTCCTTTTATACCATCTTTGCATACAGCTCTCTAAATAAACTCAGATTTGCCTTAGACCTATCTAATTCCTTCTGGTATTACTGAGCGTAGTCTGGACAAACCAATTAATTTAGCTTTGAAGATATGCTTTCAACAAAAGAGTATTCATTTTCAGCTCAAGACAATCTAGCACACATAAAATGCTTCATAATTTCAGTCTTTTATTCTTGCACAATACAGGCCAGATTGAATCTCACCAAAAAGAAAGAAAAAAAATATCTAAAAGCCCATTAACATCACAGGAGATGTTAAAAATTACATCGTGTATCTGTAATAAGAATCTGCTCTGTAAGCGCTGGGCATCTGGACAAACCTGTTGTACAATGCACATTTCTAATGCTGATAGTAACAGAAGG
>VZTL01000823.1:16700-33731 GCA_013400535.1 Scopus umbretta
GGGGGAAGCTGAGTGTTTTCTCCTATGCGATCCTCAGGGCTGGACTGGAGAGGTAGGAGATTTTAGCATAGAATAAGAAAATAAAGTCTTTTCCTCCTCAATTAGTAGGTTGAGAATTTGCCAGGTTATTTGCCCTAATTCAGACACCAGCGACGCCAGCCAAGCCCCTCTGCCTCCTGGACATTTTCAGGGAAGAAACTGCCAAAAGGTGCACCCTGCGTTGACCCTCCATACACTGCCTAGAGCAAAGCTTCTCATTACCTTGTCCTTCCCTTTGCTCTTCACTCTGCCATTACGGCTCAAGTCCACGTCCAGGGATACCTCTGAAACATCAAGAGAGAAGGAAGACACTGGCAGGGGAAATGAGCTCTGGGTGGCATTTTGGGCTCATCCTTGGCATTAGCCGTGAGTCATCCAACACCAAACCCACCCTCACGCCCCAAAGCTGCTCCAGACCCAACACCTCCAACAAAATGCCGATAGAAAAGCCAGCCCGATGGCTTTTTCACGGCTTTCCCCCTTCAGTCTCCAGCTATCTTCTCCCATCTTCATTCCCCCAGCAGGGACGTACTCACTTCGTGGCATATTTTGTGTTTTCACCAATTTCATATTGACTGTAGCATTTTTCATGAAGTCAAAACATGGTGGAGGCATGAAAGTGTTTTCACCATGGGTGAGGGACACCTAAATAATTATTAGGCTTGATGCAACATTTGAGGACTTTCCCTTACAGAGCTCTTCTTGGCCTAAATCTCTGCCTGTGCTGCAATAAAGCGGAGGTTTACTAGCGACCTCATCTAAGCCCTACCTAAACCTGTATTAAGCCTATCTTAAGAGAGAAACTCTTCCAAATCAGATATACGGTGTGTGGAAAACACAAGCACTGAAGCAGAGGTTGTCCTTCTCCTTGACACAGAAAGGAGGGCACGGAGAAGCTGGAAATTAAGCTCTAAGTCTAAGCAAGTGAAAAGCATTTGTAAGGCAAAAGCCCTGCAGACAGCGGTGGCCCCAGATGGCTCCAGCGGAGCCCATCCATCACGGGACGTGGGAAACCATCAGCCTCTTCAGGTGCAATTTTGGGAGGCATATGCATGACTTAAGGACACAGGTCTGACTGTCATGTGAATGCTTTAGAAAATCCCAAATTTAGGGTAATTAATCCATCCAAGTGGAAGGCTCTGCATCCAGACTGGTTGTCTAGACTCCCTTTGTAGTCAGCAGAGGAAAATAGGCATTTCAAGGGAATGATTCACCTCATCCTAAACTTCTAAAATAGGTCAGACAACTACACTTTGGTGCCTATTCCTCTCCACTAGTTGCAATGGAGGTCGAGGAGGGGGACACCAGCCAAAATCGTGTGAGATGGTCTCCGTCGGATCCTCTTCCACCAACGCAATGGTCTTGGCAAGCAGAGGAGGATGCTCGGTTGTCTGCGTTGGGTGGGGACACGGCCCAACCTATGTCTTTTTTGCACCATATAAGGCAGCATAATAACATTTTAATTATTTCCCTCTTGCTTGTCAGCATCAGTCAACACCCAAACCTTCATTGCACATTGCAGATGGGCAGCCCGCGCCCCCCACTTAACTCCCATCCCATGAACCCAAACTAGATCTTGGCATCAGAAACGGTTGGCCGGGTTTGAACAAGCGTTGCTGTAATACCTACCTACGCAGGTGAGATACAACCAAGCCACCGAAAGCTCATTGCCTTCCCGTCCATAGTATGAAATCTTAACCTGCGAAGACATCACCAGATCATGACCCAAGTCCCAGGTCCTGTCATGCCAAGTAGGTCTTTCCACTCATTGTGTTGACCAACCAACGCTATGCAACAAGCTCTTGGAGGGTTCATCCAAGCCATTCTGTATTAATCATAGTTCAGCCGAACCATTTCTGCCTGCTTCAGTGCAAAAACAGGCATGGAAAAAGCCAAGGTTGGAGTATTTTTGCTGTCTGGCATGGAGCTTCTGACACCAGCTTCTGCAACCACCTCTATCTCATATTTAGGGCACACAATGTGATCTCCTCCTTCTTAGTTTCATTTTCCATACATGATAATTAAACAATTCTTTTCAAGTTTGAGTTTCCTCTGTGGAAATGAGCCTGATGTCAGCACTACCTAGATATGCTCAAGCCTGCCCATAATCCTCCCTTCTTCCCTGGAAAATTTGACTTATTTTTCCAGTTCCGGTGCATAAAAAGCAACTAACCTTATTGTCATTGACAGTCCTGCTGGTGACATTAATGGTCACTACAACCTCTATATCAGGATCCAGTGGCCATCTGGAGTTAATCATGGGTTTTGTCATGGGGCTGTGGATGACGTGGACTGTAACCGCGGAGGTGGCATGGACATCAAATGACGTGGCACCTTTGGGGGTAGATCTGAAACAGAGAGCAGCATTGGGTTATAGACCAAGTTGTCCCTCCTGTTCTCCTCTGCACAACCAAATACTTGAACCTGGAATTAAAATCCAGCCTTAACTGGGTGGAAAGGACTCAGAAACCATCTTCAGGTGACGAAATGCATCATCTGAATTTTATATGTATTATCTCTGTGGCGGTGTTGAGCAAGCAGAGCTCCCACTGGAGCTTTGGCACGTCTGTCTGTGGTTAAGCCTCGATTGCAAATTGCTGAAGTTTGGGCATCCAACCTCCCTCCACAACAGCAAGAAAACCCGAAAAATTTCAGCATCCTGTGACAAACCCCCAGCAAGGAGCCAGGACAATTTTTGATGTCAACCATCCTGGGAGATGGTTATTGTGGGACCATACCCTGACCCAAGAGATGCCCAAACTGGAGCAAAGCCTGAATCTGAGCGTGGAGAATGCACACCCCACCTGCGTGACATCCCTCACCTTTGAAGTGCTGCCTACCTGCTCATTACAGCCCCAGCACCTCCATCCCAGGAGCACGAGTGCTCCGACCTGTCTGCCATCGGGAGCCAGCCTCCCCAGTCGCACACAAAAAAGGGACAGGGTGGTAAATTTTACAGCAACAACAACAACAACAACAAAAACACAGAAGAGATTTATTCCCGGTGTTGCTCTCTTGGCACGGCATCCCTGGTGCCTGCAGAGGCTTCTAAGGGGAGATTAAAGCGTCATCTCGCTTGTCACCCTTCATACTTAACATCATGCAATGTCATAAATCCACCTGCACACTGCTGCACGCTGTGACTTCTCGAGTTTGGGTCTATTTGCCCTGATTTTACAGCCCTCACACCTCAGCATCACCACCAGATGCCCACCGTCCTCCATTTTCTGCCCCAAAACAGACCAAACCACAGTCAAACCTTGATGCATCCATCACCAAGTTCCCCCTGGCCAGTGATCTCTGGGAACAAAATGATCCCATTTTTTTAGTTGAAATAGCATCCACCATCTGCTTTTTTGGACCAAAGCTCAGATTTACTACCAAGGAGCCACATCAGCCCATTGTGGGGCTCAGGCTCCATGTTTAAATGGGACTGAGCTTGCTTTGAGTCCAAATCTAGGAAAAAAATTTGCAAATAACAGGTTTTATATATTCTCATCTGGCTGAGAGGAAAAATAATGGGTTTTTAGGGCACCTAAAGCTCAATCTGAAGCCCTTCGGGGGGACGATGGCATGTCCTGGCCCAGCTCCAACATACAACAC
Organism: Scopus umbretta; assembly: GCA_013400535.1. Taxonomy (NCBI): domain Eukaryota; kingdom Metazoa; phylum Chordata; class Aves; order Pelecaniformes; family Scopidae; genus Scopus; species Scopus umbretta. Next base: position 20,343 of record VZTL01000823.1, read on the forward strand.
CAATAATTGCCCCGGATGCAATGCTGACTGGCTTGTCCTGTATCATTATAAACATGATTTATTAAATAATGACAACGTAACAGGATAACTACAGCCTCGTACCTGGCCAATAAAGCTACCCCCATATTTAATGCTAGAAAAATCTCTTTTTGTGAAATCGCCCATGCAAACCCGCTGGTGGATTTTTTCTGCTTGAGCCACACATTTTCTTCTTTCCCCCATTTCAGCTCCAGCCAAGCTGCTCGTCTTGAATTGCTCTTGCCTAATGCTTTCACAGCCAGAAATAGATCCCACTCAGCCGGGGTGTGCACGGGCTTTGCCTGCAAATCGTCATGGCTCGGCTACGCTTTGACACCTCGCGTTTGCCAGAGCTGACGTCCCTCCTTTGGGCGCAGCTCCCCGTGGGTCACTGTCCCCTAAAACAGACCCCGCGGGATGTCTCCCCCGTGAACCAAAACAGCTTGCCAAATCTTTGGATGAACTCATGATGTGGTCTCAAAATGAGCTCTGATTTTCCCCCTAGCACCCATTTCTCCTCCAACAAAGAGCAAAACCACCATTGGGCTCCCCAAAAACCCATCAGTCCCATGGAAAACAACGGTGATACCCCAATCCCAAGCCTTACCGGCGCGTATCGAGGAAGACCTCGGTACCCAACACGCAGACGCCGTAGCTGGCGTGGCTGGTGGACATCTGCACGACGTGACGTTGGGGCATGATGTGCCGGGGACGGCGGCCGCATGCGAAGGAAGCTGCTGCCTGGCTTTGTAGGTAAACCAGCACAACTGGATTAAAAGGCAGGGGAATTTAACTCCTCCTTCCTTCGATGACGGGGTTTAGCCAGGGGACCCTGCCGTCTCCACCTCCACCACCCAGCAAGCTGCCGCCCCGCTCAGGGAGATGGAGGCGATAAGGCAGCCCCTGGGGGGGACAGGGAGGGGACACAGGGCACCCACCCAGCCCTGCCCCGGGATGCTCAGCAGCAAGCTCTTTCGGGGCTTATTCTCAACTTTTTATCCCCTTATAGCTCCATATAAGGACTCCAAAGCTTAACTCATTAAACATTTCAACTCCTCCTGTTGTGCAATATCATTGTTTAGGGTTATTACAATACACGGTATCATTAAAATAAAGCATTTTCTTTAAAACAACCCAAAATTTCCATCTAGCCTCTCTGCAGGTGACTCACAGCCTCGGCTACCCCATTAAGGCAGTGCCCGAATAAAGCCTAGCAGAAGGCTGAAATGTTTGTTCACGTTGGTCTTTCCCATCATAACAACTCCTGAGAAGCGCGACAGGCAGAAACGGGTGCAGGGAAAACTGGTTATTTGGCAGGCAGGGAAGGGGAAAAAAAACAAACAACAACAAAACAACAAGAGGCTTTCAGTGGAAATTAAAAGTTCTCAGTGTTTTGCTCGGACCTGGCATTTTGGGGGAACTGGGTTTTTTTGGGCATGCAGCAAAGCTCCCACAGGAAATATTCCCATTGCTGGAGGACGTCCTCTACCAGAGACAGCCATGTCTCTCTGGGCCATCCCAGGAGGCTTCGCCTGCCCGCGAGGAGGGAAATGGGGTGAGATTAATCTTGCTGAAGCTGGGCAGGAGGTCTCCACCATGCTCAGGGATGGAGGCGGCAGCTAAGAAGGAGCAAAAAGGCAGCACAGGGACGGAGGGCGCACCGACAGCCCCATTGCTGCAAGGTTCGTCCTCGTAGCAAGGGCGACATGGGGCGATGCAATGGGCAGGAGAGGGCTGGAGCCAGGAGAAACCCAGTTTTATGAGCAGCAGGACCCCTCGCAAGCCAAAAAGGTCAAAATGAGCTCAGTGGAGCTAGAAGGACCAGACCCCACCACTGCACTGAGCTGCACGTCCTCAGCCAAAGGAGCACGCACCTTCCCCTGCAAGATCAAACTGGCTGCTTTAAACATCTCCCAGCCAGTCTACATTAAAGGGTTCCTTCCAACTTTAATTGCAGCAGAAAGAAAAACAACAGCACCGTGTCTCGTACACGAACACGGCTTTAATAAGATCGTGGGAGCCTGCCGGCACGGCCAGGATGCTCAAGTGGGGAATGCTAGCGGCGTTTCCAGGCTCTCCAGGACCTCACCTGGCTCGAGATTTTAAATACAACCCTGTTTCCTGAAACCCAGCATGAGCCAAACTCCTGATGTTCACAGACTTGTAAATTTTGTTGGTTCTCAAGCCCTGCCAGTGGAGCACAAGCCTTCAAGCACCCCTAAAACCCTTTGAGCTGGGGTGAAGCAGAGCTGGCAGAGGGGGCGAGGAGCTCATTGCATCCTCCGAGGAAGAGTCTAGCCACGGCAGCATCTCTACCGAAGAGAGCTGCAAGTTGGATTTCCCACTCGCGGCTGCTCGTCGCACTGGTTTGGACTGGGCATGGTGCTGAGCTTGCTGCCTGCCGTGATTTTAGCATCGCATCTTGCTTGGCTGGTTTGAGCCCTGTGCCGGACAGGGAACACACCTTAATCCCCACGGGGTCAGGCTGGTACAGTCTGTAATCTGGAGGGAGGTGGAGGACAGTGGTTTCAGGCTCCCAGCAAGCATGAGGGCTTCAGCAGAGGGTATGAGAGCATATGCTTCTTCAAACCTACTCAGGATCACACCTGTCCAGAAAGGATGGAGACACGGTGCCAAAATCTCATCTTCATTTTGGTTTGGGGTTTTTTCGGCACGTTTGGTCACGGCACGTTTTGAGCCGCCACGGTCACTGCGGATGCTCGCTCAAGCCCAAAACACCTCGTCTTCGTTGGGTGGTACCTACACTCACCTCTTCCTCCTCCACCTGCTATTAGCACTGACATGCCCGTGCACAGGGAGAATGACAATTTTAAGTCATCTGGCCCATTCAGAGCTGAGTGTTTCTTCCTAATAACACCTTATCCCGAGAAGTTGCTATTAAGAACCCTGGTACATGATGGATGGGATCCCGCCTCTCCATCAGATTGAGTGAGCTTGGTCAGTCTTGCTTTTTGGGCCTCACTTCACCTTTTTCACCAATTTCAGCCTGTTTCTAGCCATGATGGAGCAAGACCCTACCCCCCAGTGCTCCCCCAGGAACCCTACTAATAGCCCAGACTCCCTTGGGACATTTCTTCTCACCCATCTTGCACCGCCACTCCGTCAAGGAAAGTTTGATAATCTCCCTAAGCCGATAATTGCACCTTGTTTATTACTCTGCATGCGTAATTGCAGGCAGGAACTTTTAAGAGCCATGTCAGCCTAATTACTTGCAATAGGCAAGGCATCAAACCAGTTATCAAGTCCCGCTCGGGTTTGCAGGAGGGTTTATTCTTTTCTGGTGCGTAGCTGTAACAGCCCGGCAGAAGCATCCCAGGTGGGCACCAAGTCCCCTGCCAGGGACCTGCCTTCCCCATCCCACTCGGAAGCCAGGGAAGAAGGGCAGGAGGTTTGTTTGGACCAGTAAAAAATGCTTTTAAAGCCAGTAAAACCCAAGAGAGGTTGGTCCTCATCCTGGTAAAACATCCGTGGCCAGGACTCGTCAGAGCTGGCTTTGCAACTACCTTCCCCTGAGTGAGAAGGCACAAAAAATCCCCCTCTGTCCTTTCTTCTCCCCAAAATAAAGGCGTCTGCCGGCTGGGAGACTTCATACCTGGCAATCCAAGAGCAAAGCACCCCATAAAACTGCTTTTTCCCCAGGGCTGGAGCCATGCACACACCTCACACTCGCCCTGCCCACGCTCTCCCCCAGCTTTGCATTAAATTTGCTGCCCTATAAATAAGTCCCTCGCTGGGGCGTGCTGGATGCCTCCCCCGGAGAGCAACAAAGCCACAGGTGGGCTCAGCTTTGCCCAGGCTCCTTCATCCTTGCCGGTGGGTTGGTTTTGCCTCCTTGAAGCTGCCTGCCTCTTCCAAAATAAAGCCAGCGCGGGCAGGAACGGGCAGCGCCTCATGGCTCGATTGGGACGGGCACCTGTTTGCACCTCCTAAACGCGAAAGGTCAGCTTGAAAGGACTGCGTGGGGAGAACATTTCCCTCCTACTCTGCAATAAGGCACGTGCCTGCAGGGAGGGAGCCGCAAAACCACCCCAAAACCCCTCACCCCAAGCACCCACGGAGCTTAAAACCCCCTTGTACCCACCGGCTTGGTCCTCCTTGGGGAGGAGATGCTGGGTGATGCGCACGTGAAAACCCTCAGGAATCAGCTCACCAGGGTTGCTTGCAAGCTCCAGCTCTCCTCGAAATTAGGGCGGGCAGAGATCCCTCAGCGGTGGGGAAGTTTATGCAGAGCAGCTCCTAATCTGGCAGATCTGATTTAAAAAAAAAAAAAAAAAAGATGAGAACTCCTCTGACTAGATTGACTATATCCACAAAACCACGAGCCTCCAGACATCTACATGTGTAAATATACATTCATATATAAGTCCTGTGGTGGTTTACCATGTCTGATCTCCTACCTGATAGCGCAGAGCACAGCCTGCATCACAAACAGCACCTTTTGCCTCCTAAAAAATCCCGTTCTTGCAGCATAAATGAAGGTTTATTTAGCAGCCCGTGGGGGTAGTCACCCAGGCTTTCGCTGCAAGGGGGACAGGCAAGTCCTCGTACTGTCCCCAGCACCAGACACAGGTACGGGGAGGACACCTCAGCCGCCTCTCCACAGCACGACTGCGCCTCTCCTTCCTCCCCAAAATGAGACACTGCAACAAGCGGGTGCTTTGCCAAAGCCTCTGCAAGAAGGATTTAGTAGTTTCCCCACTTCCAGCAGAGCTGCAGCGGCTCCATGAAGACCTCCACAGGCTTGCAAAGGCCCCGGGAAGCTTTGAAAGACCTCCACAGGCTTGCAAAGAACCCAGAACGCTTACAAAGACCCTGCGTGGCTTGCAAAGAACACCAAAGGTTTGCGAAGTCTCCAGGAAGCTTGCAAAGACCAAACCTGGTTTCCAAAAACCCCAGGAAGCTTGCAAAGACCCCATCCTCCTTCCACACCAATCCCTCAAAGACAGGGACCTGTGCAGTGGTAGGGAAATAGGCTCTGCCAGCCCCTTGGGCAGCCAGAGCCACCCAAAAAAACCACAGGACAACCCAAAAATCCCCAGAGCCACCAGGATTTCAATCCCATATTTGCTAGCAGGTAACACTTGCTCCTAAGGGTCCACAGGTTTCCTTCTGACTGGCAGATGCCAGGGGCTTTTATCCATATCGGCACATTCATGCCAGCTGGACCACAGGGGATATAAATAAATTAATATTTTATATATATATATACGTATAAAACACTCCCCCCACCAGCTAGAGACAAGAGACACTGGCTGATTTTAAAAATCACAAGTGATGTGGTGACCTTGGGGTCTTTCTGTAAGATAGGAGGGATTTGGGGTTGGGGCTTTTTTTGAAGAGGAGGAAGATTTAAATAGCATGCATTTTCCTTACTGACAACTGAACACTAAATCCTCGGGCACAGGAATTGGGAAGTGAAACTGGTAAAAGATGCTGCTTTGTGCTTGTTTTCTTCCAAACTGACGGGTTTACACCCCTCTTTCCCCAGCCCACAGGTCCCAGGAGAGTGCAGGGAGGTGAGGCCACCCCAGCCCATGTAATGCCAGCTGCTGGCCCTGCTTTGGGGTAAAATGAGGGAAAATAAGTTTCAGACAGTGCTGGAGAACAGAGCCTGCTTGTGCAAACATGATTTTTGGGGCTTTGTCTCTTTTTTCTTTTTAAATTGTTTCTCTTTCTGGTTCCTCTTTCACCAGTGTCTCTTACTGCCAGTGGTTTAAATAGACAGGGGTTAAATAGATAAATCATGATGCTTCTCAGAAGGAACATTTTCCAGCTGCCAGCAGGTCAGCTCCTGGGTTGGGGTGTCTAAACTGGGGGTCCCTTAACCCAAGCCCCTGGCACGTTTTGCACAGCAGTGGTGCTGCCCTGGCCACAATGCGCTATGAAAGGCACAGTCTGGAAGCAAAGTGGTTTATATTTTCTTATATTCCTCAGGAAGAACATCTACCACCTTTAATAAAGTCTCCTCATTGCCACAAATCTCATTTTTGCATGTGCAGAAAAGCCGCAAAGCTGCCTTTTGTTTTGTGTTCACAGGTGTTTGCGAAGCAACAGAAAGTCCTCACTCACACTTGCTCAGGTTGTGGAAAAAAAAAAAAGAAAAGAAAAGAAAAAAAACCAGGATCTACTTCAGATGGAAAACTGGATTTGAGCTTATTTCCTATGCCCCAGCCACAGAGGGAAGAGAGCACTAAAAAAGAAAAGCCTGAAAGAGATATAAATAGGGAACATCAGCCTGAACATTTCTGCTCCTCACTAATTGCTTGTGGCTTCCAAAATCTGGGGCAGAAGTTTGGTTTTTAAAATTAATATTTAGCTTGATGTTAATAAATAATGCAAACGCCTGCGTGGGCAGCAATTGCTCCCGACACGCTCCGCCGAGGTGCAGCAAGTGGCGGGTTCGCTATGCAAAACCACCTCCGATTTCCCCTCATTGGCAACTCGCTCCCCAGCTTCTGTCTGAAAATAAGCAGGGAAAGAAAAGGAGTGTCCCGCTCCAGCCTAAGGGCTGGGAAATTGTATTTCTTCCTCCCAAGAGCAGCCAGAGCTTTTTCCTAGAGAGCAAAAAAAGAGTGGATACCCCACAGATGCAAATGACAGCCGAAACCCAAAGCACTGCAAAACCACCTCCCTGTTGGGCTCCTCGTCCCCGTTTGGGGTCGGAGAGTTGGGGACAGCTGGGGGAGCTCCTTGCATAGAGCTGGGAGCCGGCCAGGCTTCGGGCCAGCCACCCTCCCTCGCCTTCCCTTCCCTTCCCTCCCCTCGGAGATCATTTTCATGGGGCTTTAGAGGGCCCAATGCAACCGCCCCCTCCCTTCGGACTGGGGTGGGGGCTGCAAATTTGTCATCCCAAACTCTGGAGGCTCCAAAGGCAGGCTGATCGCTCCGTGGCCAGTCGAGGAGGGAGGCGTGCAGGGAAAGAAGGAGAAGCAGCTGGGCGCTGCCAGGGGGTTCAGGGCCACCCGGAGCGGGTGGGGAAGGGCGCGCGTGTCCATCGGCGGAACATCTGGGCTGCTGTGCGCGGAGATGCCTGGGGACCGCACACTCCGGCTGCAGCACGGGAACCGCATCGAGGCCCTGTGCGTGCTGGGCACCCGCATCTCCACCGACGTCTACGGGTGAGTGCGACACCCCAACGCTCCTCTTCCTCCATTTCTGCACTTCCACCTTTCTCCTCGCCTTTACCCATCCTGTTTCTCCTTCTGCAAATCCCCCCTCCGCGTTTTTCCTTCTGCTCCCTCAAAACTCATAGCCCTCACGCTGTGATTTGATGCAATTTGTGGGCAAAATCCTCCCTGGGCTTTGCAAATCTGCACAAGTCCCAGGAAAGTTTTGAGCATCCATGTTTGCACAATATAGTACTTACCCTAGGTCTGCAATGGGTTTGATCCATTTGCAGCCAACAGACAGAGTATCATCTCGGGAAGCTGCTAGAGAGCGGAGGGATGAGCAGGACCCATGGGGATGGACTGCAAAGGTGGGGATGCAGCTGGGAGAGGGGAAAGAAAACAACATCTTGTGACCAAGCAGTGTCCTGGGAAAGCACGCAAGTCCCCACAACACCAGCCCTGCGCTCCTAAAACCAACCTAACGCTGCACTGAGAGCTAATTATTCCCCCAAAGGAAAAAGTTTAAAAGCTCATTTCATGGCTCATTCTGGTCCTTGCTGCTTCCGCAAATCTCACCCTGGATATTCAAGCCAAGCAGCAGTCACAGCTCAGCTGGCACCTCTCCGGGTCAAATCTCCTCCTGGTGGGATTCCCAAAACCCAGAAACAAGGAAACCAAACCAGTTTTTCCATGCATAATGAAATATAATTTAACAATTTAAGAAACACCCAGGCAGCAGCAAACGAGCACTCAGATTTCCTCTCCCCCCGCCCCAGCACGGGTTTGGCGAGGCTGCCAGCATCCAGAAACCCAATAAACGATGCTGTAACGGTGATACGGCACAAGCTCTCAGGTGTCGGGAGCACACATGCTCAAAGAGAGCCGGCACCTTGGGAGCTGTAAGCATCCCAAAAATAATAACCCTGGAAAGACGGGGAAATTAGGGACAAGGAGCCAGGAGAGGGGAAGGGGTTGCACAGAGCAGCTGGAAAAAAGCAAGGGCACATCAGACTGGGAGCAGCGCAACGCTAGCTGCTTCAGAGGTGGCTAAAATCGCCCTGAAAATTAGCGTTTCCCATGGTAAAGTCTCTCAGCTGGGTTGCCACACCATTAGAATGAGCTGTTAAATACCGGCTTTGCTTCAGCTGGAAAATAAACATGGATTTCTCCACTGAAGTGCAAACCTGAACTGGGTTGCAATGGCACCGAGTCCTTTGGCTGTGATTGTTACAGATCGTAACCTGTACTGATGGCTACAAAATAAGCTCTTTTTGCTAAAATAGCATGTTCTGCCCTTAAAAAAAAAAAAAAAAGACACTTCAAGCATTCCCAAGCAGGGACGAAAGGGCAGAAATGTGCCGGCGGTGAGTGTGGAGACGCCAGCATGCCCAGTCTTGGCTGTGTTTTGGGCAATGAAATTAACTGGAGTGAGAACTGGGTGTTTTCGGTGCAAACCTCTAAAAATACAGCACGTTTTTGGCAGGGCGGCCCCAGCCGGGGCGGTCTCCTTCGGCGTGAAGCACACAGAGGGGGTGAGCGTGGAGGTGGCGTGCCGGGGCCAAGCAGAGGTCGGGTCAGCCCCCAGCAGCGGGACACGGTGGCCGCTGGACGAGGGGACGGTCCTGAGGTTCAGCATGAGCCGGGCCAGCACCGAGGTCAACGATAACAAGGTAAGAAGTGGGGTACTGGGGCGTGGGACCTCCATGAAGGGACAGCATCCTTCCCTAACCAGGGATCTGGGGGCTTGCAGGTAACCGTCAGCTTTTATGCAGAGGGAGGGCAGCCCATCAACCAAGCCGGGGTCTTCCTCACCGGCATTGGTGAGTACAAAGGCTTCCACAGTGCAGCAATCCCTCTTCAACCCTTCAGTCCCTTGGAGGGGGGTGTTTTGATGTGGGGGCAAAGATGGACCCAGGTTTGGTCGGGAGGGCTTTTGCACCCACCCAACCTTGCCATACCCTGGGATGATGGTGGGGTCTGCCCACCCAGGGATCTCTCTGGACGTCGACGCAGATCAGGATGGCGTGGTGGAGAAGAACAACCCCAACAAGGTAATTCAGCCTCTTCTACTGCCCACAACATCCACGGGCTTGCAAGAACTTGAGCTCGCTAAGCCCCAGCGGGGTGTTTTAGGCAAGCTGGACCTGGGGTCCTGAGGGACACGGGGCCATCCTGCTCGTCAGCTGTGACAAGGAGAGCCTCTTCACTCCAGCATCGGACTGCGACGACGAAAGGGTATTCAGCAAAGAAGGTAACATGCTTCCAAACAACAACAACAAAAAAATCATATAAAGCAAAAAATGTTCTGCTATTCCCCCTCCTTAACCTTTTCGGAGATGAAATTTTGCTTGGGAACTGGCTGCCCATAAGCTGTTCTCCACCAAGCTGCTGAGTAAGCTTCCCACACGGGAATTTTATTTTTTTTAATGCCATGCAAACTAATTGCGGTCAAGCAGGGGCATGAAGCACAGCCAGAAAAATAGCAGAGGTGCCACTGACAGCAGAGCTTGGCCCAGGGATGCTTCGCGCAGGTGAAAGGAGCTCGGGGCAAGGCAAGCAGCCGGTAGCCAGGAATACACCCGCCTGTTCCTGGAAAACTAAAACCACACCGAGCCAGTGCCCGTCGGCTTTTCGAGGCCAGGGACCAGCTGTGCCAGGGCTGGGGGGGAAGGGCATTTGTTCCAAAGCACAAGCCACAAGCTTTGCTAGCAGGACCACAGGTTGTTTTTCCAGCTTTCTGGTGGCAAGGGAAGAGCAGATTTCTTGGCATGGGAGATGCAAACCCCAGGAGGGAGCATGCCAGCCGGCCAGAGCTGCATGGCACAGTCACCCATCACCCTTTTTTTTGTTTGTTTGCTTGCACCCCAGATTTGCTGGATATGTCTCGGATGGTCTTGAGGACTCAGGGGCCACAGCACCTGCCCCGTGGGTATGAAATCGTTCTCTATACTCCCGTCTCCGATGCTGACAAAGTTGGGGTCTTTTATGCGCAGAGTAAGTCCTTCCTCACCTCCTCCTCTGCCCCTTCCTCCTCATTTGTGGTGCTTTTGAGATCCCTGCAAGCTCTTTTCTTTGCATCTCTGACCTTGCCTTCTCCGTGCTCTTCAAATGGCACTTCTGAAGCAAATCATGCCCTCAGCATCCCTTCTCCAAATGTTTCTGGCATCAAATACTCTCTCTTCTCAATCAATTGGAAAACTTTGGAGGTTAACGAGCAGAGGCACAGGGCCATAAAGCTATTTATCCAAGGTCATCCAGCAAAGGAGTAGCAAAAAAAAAAAAAAAAAGCCATGTGTCCTGACACCCAGATGCTTTATCCATGATGGTAATATGCTCTACAACACATTTTCCCCTCCTTGTTCCTTGTTGTGGGCACAGTGGTTTATTCTCTGGGACCAAAAGCCCTCACCCAGCCCAGAAACATGCCATTAAGTAGCTTGGTTCTCGTCCCTCAACGCTGAGGCAGTCTGTCAGCGGGAAGGTTGGTGGCATTGTCATCTCAGGGCAGGTCAGAGAGGGCTGCAAGGGCAGAAACCCCATGAAAACATCTTCCCAATGACTGCTCCATCCAAGGAAAGGCCGAGACGTTTTTCCCCACCCTTCTTGTGCATGACTGCAAGATTGCAAGCCCCTTAGCTCCTGTTTTAAGGTACTTCTGCCAGATGAAGTTGCATCCACCCCCAGAGGCGGAGAAGGCCCAGCACAGAAGGATTGTGGTACCTCCTGGTGCACAAGCAAAATAGGTTGGAAACCACCATGGAAACTTTGGCAGTTGCCCACCTTCCCCTTTCTCTTCTTGCAGACCCCTTCTTTGGGCAGCGTTATGTCCACGTGCTGGGCCAGAGGAAGCTGTACCACACCGTGCAGTACACCGGTGGGGCCGCTGAGCTCGACTTCTTCGTTGAAGGGCTCCGCTTTCCTGATGACACCTTCTCTGGGCTGGTCTCCATCCACGTTAGCCTCCTGGAAACCCTGGCTGAGGTCTGGGGAAGGGGTGCAACGGCCCAGGGGGCACGGAGAAGGGGATGGGAATTCAATGGAGAGCAGTCCCCATTAATTTACCCCCAAAGTGACCTCAAGGGTAGGCTATTTGGGGGGAATAGTGGTAAACAGGGTGTAGAAAATCCCTGATTTCTGTTTGCCTCCCCCAGGGTATCCCCCATACACCAATCTTCACCGACACAGTAGTGTTCAGAGTAGCACCATGGATCATGACCCCCAACACTTTGGCACCGGTGAACGTCTTCGTCTGCAGGTAAAGGCCAAGGGATGATGCCTTCCCAGCCAAATCAACATCAGCCCCACAGTCTCCCTAGAGGTCACCAAAACAGGCTGGGGAGGTGATGGGCAGAGGGAAAGGCAGCTGCCTGCAGGGGATATCCATCCTCCAGCAGCCCTTCATCCCCTTCCCTCCTGCCATCCACTTCCCCAGCATGAAGGACAACTACCTCTTCATCAAGGAGATAAAAAACCTGGTGAATAAAGCCGGCTGCGAGCTGAAGGTTTGCTTCGGCTATGTCAACCGTGGGGACCGCTGGATGCAGGTAGGTGGGCACTGGAGAGGGGGCAAAGCTTTCCCTCCGTCCTGCTGTGCCCCATGTGGATTTTCCTCCCTTCTTTAGGATGAAATTGAGTTTGGCTACACCCACGCTCCCCACAAAAGCTTCCCGGTGGTGCTGGACTCCCCTCGAGATGGAGGACTGGAGCAATTCCCCATCAAGGAGATACTGGTAAGAGCAGGACAGTCACTCGCATTGCCTGAGGAGCCACTTGCAGGTTTTTATGCTTAGCCTATTTCGCCGCTCCTAAAACCCTACTTGCACTTGGCTCCTTGGAGGCCCTGCAATGAATTGCCTGAAAAAATAGTTTAACGCCCCTGCATGCAACTGCACGGAGATACTACCCCTCCACTTGCAGCTGGGAGGACACCAAAAGCCTCAGCCCCCCCACCTCAAACCAAGGATCAGAGCCTAATCCACATCCCAGCCATCCTGGGAAAACTTTTATCCAGAAGGTGCTGGATGAGAGGGGGCAAGAAGGACCTCGTGCCTCTGGGAACGTAGGGCTCCTGCCAAGCTCTGGGACAGAGTGGATTTCTTCACCCTGAATATCTGAGCAGTGGGTTGGTTTTTCCTTTCCTCCTCCGCGCCTGTGAATACACAGCAGCTCCCGAGCAGGAGAAGAAAGGAAAGTGTGAGAGGGGTCACTTTGCTTGCTCGGAAGAGAGCAAGATGCATCCAGCTACCAAAAACATCCCGGCGGGGCTTCTCGGCCAAGGCAAAGGGCCAGCCATAGGCAGGGTGTGCAAAGAAAGCTGCCTGGGAGAGCAGTGACCCTGGCCGGGGTGTTTTGGGAGAGCCCAGTGAAGACAGGCATGGGAAAAAAGATGACTGCATGACCCCTCTGAGATATCGCCGTGCAGAAAGGGCAGGACATCCCGAAGTAGCCACCAAATCTCTGCCCATACACCCAGCCAGGCCCTGGCAGCGGCCTCAGCCCTAGTCTTCCCTCCGACAGTAATGGGAGAAGAGGACAGCTCACTTTTTGTTGCTGCACGTCACTTTGGGGAAGGTTAAGCACTTTCAAAAGCATTGAAATACATCGTTTCTCATGCCTGAAATGAGTACATGCAGTCCCGGATTCATCAGGCAGGATGGGAATAGCGCACTGATCCGCTCCTTCGCAAATAAGGCCGGCAACCGCTCCTATCTGCCCTCTTTAGGAATCGCTTTGCTTCATATTTAGAGAAGCAATTTCAGCCTTTGGAGCTGCGAACACATTATACTCCAATTTCTGCTTTGAAGCCTCCCCTAATCCCCACTCCTATCTCTTCAATCTCGTTTTCCAGCTAAGAATATTTAGCCAAACACAACACGCACAGGTCCTCCTCTCGCCCCGGCCAAGCCCTAAGCCCTTGCGACCCTGCGCCAGGGAAAAAGGAGATGAGAGGGAATTAGCCCCTCAAAATCAATCTGGAACTGATAGGACTTGGATGCGACCCACAAACCTGGGATGAACCAGCGCCTTGACAGTTGAAACCACAGCAGCTCCGTGGTTTATTAAACTGAAATAAGCTAAGAGCAGGTGTCTCATGCTCAGTCCCTCCTGCAGCACCCAGGGAAAGGATCTGACTCCCAGCCTTAGCCTCCAGATATGCACCCCAAAAATGCACGGATAGCCCCGGGGAAAGGCAGCAGCAGCTCCCTGCTTCTCCAAACACCCTCAATTAAAAAAAAAAAAA
>VZTL01000823.1:51585-70318 GCA_013400535.1 Scopus umbretta
GGCTGGGTTGTGTGTGGCCCCATGGTTGCATTGTGCGTGGCCTCCGGGACTGTCATTTTGTGTGGCCCCACGGTTGTGTTGTATGTGGCCCCTCAGCCTTTCATTTTGTGTGGCCCCCCCAGGATTGCGTTGTGCGTGGCCCCACGGTTGCATTTTGCGTGGTCCCGGGGGTTGCATCGTGCGTGGCCCCCGGGACTTTCATTTTGCGTGACCCCACGGTTGTGTTGTGCGTGGTCCCCAGGGGTTGCGTTTTGCCTGGCCCCACGGTTGCATTTTGCATGGCCCCCAGGGCTTGCATCATGCGTGGCCCCCAGGGGTTGCATTTTGCATGGTCCCAGGGGTTGCATTGTGCATGGCCCCACGGTTGTGTTGTGCGTGGTCCCCAGGGGTTGCGTTTTGCCTGGCCCCTTTTGCATGGCCCCCAGCATTTTGCGTGGCCCCCTCTTTTTTTCCCTGACAGTTGCATTGTGTGTGGCCCCACGGTTGCATTTTGCATGGCCCCCCAGGATTGCGTCATGCATGGCCCCCCGGTTGCATTTTGTGTGGCCCCTGGGGCTTTCATTTTGCATGGCGCCAGGGTTGTATTGCGCATGGCCCCTGGGGGTTGCATCGTGTGTGGCCCCCAGGACATTCATTTTGCATGGTCCCGGGGCTTGCGTCGTGCGTGGCCCACAGTTGCATTGTGTGGCCCCCAGGATTTTCATTTTGCGTGGCCCCACGGTTGCATTTTGCGTGGCCCCCAGGGCTTTCATTTTCGTGGCCCCACGGTTGCGTTGTGCGTGGCCCCTGGGGCTTTCATTTCGCGTGGCCCCACCGTTGCATTTGCATGGCCCCCGGGGGGTTGCATCCTGCACGGTTGTGTTGTGCCTGGCCCCCGGGAGTTTCATTTCACGCGGCCCCACGGTTGTGTTTTGCGTGGCCCTGGGGGGGTTGCATCGTGCGTGGCCCCACGGTTGCGTTGCGCGTGGCCCCGTGCCTGTGCGGTGGGCTGTGCAGGAAGAGGAAGGAGGCTGCAGGCAGGGTGCAGAGGGAGGGCAGCTTTTTTGCTCTGTTTTGCTCTATTTTGCTCTATTTTTCTCTACTTATTTTGCTCTGTTTCGCTCTATCTTGCTCTCCAGCAAGGCCTGCAAAAGGAGGAGCCGGGGACGGTGCAAAGTGGGGCACTGCCCCCTCCCCGGCACGGCAGATTTGGGGGGGTGGCAGAGCAGAGCGGGGAGCGCAGCGACGGCCCGCGGCTGCCCTGCGCGCCCCGGGGTGCTGCGGCTCTGGCAAACGCCCTGCCAGGCCGTGGCTAGCCAGGTTTGTGCTTTGGCCGTCGCGGGACGTCGCAGCCTTCAGTCGGTGCTCCGCTACGGCAGAACTGCTTTTGCTTTGCATCCCGGCGGGGACACGAGCTCTCGGCCCCGCTCCTGCCGACGTCGGCGCGGGGGACGCTGCGCTAAGGCGTGCGCCGATTAATCCCCGCGAAATGTGGGGAAACAAAAACCCGGGCGTCGCTTTGGGATGCTTCGAGACCTCCGAGCCCCGCGGCCGAACCCCTGCAGCCCGCCGGGGGGCTGCCTCCCCGCAATGCTCTGACGCGGCGTTGAGGGAGGCTCCGAGCTCGCTGGGGTCCCCGCAGCTGGAGCGAGGCATCCCTTTGCAGCATCGCCAGTCAGCGTGGAGACAGGCCTGGATTTTAAGGTTGCGAAGGACCGCGTTGCCTTCCTGAGCCCCGAAGCGGAGCGATCCTGGGTTTTTCTCGCGCCGGGAGAGGATGTAACGCGACGTCGGGGAAGCGAGCCCTGAGCTGGCATCGCTGCTGACCGCAGCGCGGCCTTAAAGCTAAAAGACCCTTCGCAGGGTCGGGGCTGGCAGGGGGGAAAAGGCTTCCCAGGCGTGCAGAGGAGGCCGAGAGACGCGATGCCGCGCCGGAGAAAGCCTCCCAGGTGCCCTGCATCCCTCACGTCGGCAGCCTTTCCCATCCCAGGGCGTACGGAAGCGGCGCGGTCCACGTGACCTGTGCCCGTTTCCTTTTGAACTCGCCCCGGTCAGCGTGGAAGAGTTTCTCGAAGGCGGCGCAGGAAGGAGAGAGGAAGAGCTTTGTGGTAGGAAAGGGAGGAGTGTGACTGCGCGGTGGCCGGCCACCCCTCGCTGGGCTCTTGGGGCGCCCGGGCTCGGCTCCGCAGGGCTTGCCCGCCTGTGCCGCGGCTGCCATCCCTGCCACCGTGGTCCCTGCCACCGTGCTGACCCCGCTCGCGGCCCCTCGGACCCTCTGCTCCAGATCTGCAGCGTAGCAGCACTCGGGGGTTCAACCTCACCCCCCCTCCCCTTTTTTTTTTTTTTTCCCTGCCCTTCTTAATTTAAGGGTACCCAGGTTTAACGCTGCCAGCCTGGGAGGCTGGCTCAGGAGGCAGGAGGTGCTCTAATCCTGGCTTAACACAGCAAAACGCGGATGGCGGGCTGCGAGGAGCGCGGCCCCTCTCTCCCGAAAGGAGGTAGGAGCTCTCTATTTCACTGGAATTCGGGCCGAACGTGGGGTCTGCCTATAAACAATATTTCCCCTCGCCCCTCGCCGGTGGTCCCCCAAGCGAGGACGTTCCCCGAAGATGCCGGGCGCTTTCTCCAGCTCGGCGGGTGGTTTTGGCGTACGGCGAGCTCTTGCAACGCCGGGTGCGGGAGAGGGTGCAGCGATGCCTGCCCGGAGTCGGGGAGAACCCCGCCTCGCCGGAAAGGTTCGACCGCCGTTGCCTCAGCCAGCGTCGTCGGCACGTGGTGAAGCAAACGCTGGCCGTGCTGCCGGCTTCCTCCCCGCCGCCGACCCTTCCCTAGGAATCCAAACTGAAACTAGTTTGAGGCGGACAGGGCTGCTGGGAGGACGCCTTGCCTACGAGGACTTTACGTTCTCACCCATCCCAAGGGTTTGATGCACGGGAACGATTCCCCCGGGGTTACCGGCAATGGCAGAGCCTGAATCCCTGTCTTCCGCGTCCCCAGCCTGTATCAAGCCCCCGAGCCTGTCTCGTCCTTTTGTTTCTTCCAGCCTTGAGGCGTTTTTCCAGCGGTACTGCCCTGGCAGATGCTGCTGTGTCTGGGTAGGACCAGACCGCCTGGTAAAACACGTTTGCTCCGGCTGCGTGGCAGGCAGGGTGACGCGGTTCCCTCTGGTTGGCTCGCGCGGACGAGTTTATGTTGGCTTGGTGGAACGGGCAGGAGAATCGACGCCATCTCATCTCAACCCCTCGCTGGGTCTGGGCTTGCAGCTGGCCGTGACATCTCCCATCCCAGACGAGAGCCTGAAGGCTGCTCTGAAGGGTCCTCATGAGTTAAATCTTGCCCTGCGTGACCCAAACGCCATTTTCCTTTCCTTATCCCTCCTTCCTTCCTTTTGTCTCCTGATTTTTTTCATTTCCCTGTCTCCAAGGGCCTGAATTGACCTTGCCAGCCCCATCCCATCAACCAGACAGCACCTGATTTTGCACCAGGCAGGAGGCTGGAGCAGTAGCCTCCCTGGGTGGACGTTCCTCTTCCTGCATGCAACCTCTAGCCCACACATTTGGATGGTTGGATGGATGGGAGAGGATGGATGGATGGATGGATGGATGGATGGGAGATGATGGATGGAGGGAGGACACTGCGCAGGAAGCCCTGAGCATCCAGCGGGGACCACGAGGGTGGAGGGACATCTAAAAGTCCGCTTTGTTTTGAGAAAGGTGCTTGTAAAAGAGCTGTGGCTGCAACAGGAGCTTGTGGAGAAGCTCTCTGGGACCAGCATGCGTCCGCTTTCGCGGTGGGTGTGCTGCTGGGGGGAAAGGCTGTGTCTGGCGGCAAAACCTCAGGGCAAGGGCCGGCACTGGCCTTCGCGAGCGGTCCCCAGCCTTTGCAGAGGGGTGTTCAGCGCCACGAGACGTGTGGGCTCGAGGTTTCCAGCTCCGCTCTCTGGTATCAAAGGACGCATCCTCCCCTGCTAGGACACGTGTTAGATGTCAGGGCGCCCTGAGCACCTTTTTTCTCCCCAATTTTCTCCCAAACCTCAACAGCAGGGACGCGTGGTGGTTCTCTGAAAGGTGCAAGACGGGGCACGAACTCCTCTCGGAGCCAGGCAGCTGCGAGGAATTCAAGCAGCGTCCTGGCTGTGCAAACCTGGCGTCAGCGGGGAATCGTGGCTCCCCTCTTCCCTTTGCGCGCCGGGCTGGTGCATCCCTCACCCCTCCCCGAGCCTGCAGCCGCTCCTGGCGGTTTTCCCTCCTTTAAATCCCCCTTTTAGCAGCAGAGAGAGAAGCAAACCTCTTCCCAGGGCTCTCCAGATGAGCTCAGGGGTAAACATCCCCTACTTCGGCGGCCAGGGGAGGGACGGCCGGGTGTCCCCGTGCCGTGTTTGCCAACGAGGTGTGGCCGCTGCGCCGTGATTCAGACTGGTAGCGCAGCTTCGCGGCGCTCTGCCCACCCCTCCGCCGGATGCTTCCCGGACACGTCTGCCGGTGGGCAGGTGATGACGGCAGTACCGATCCCATCCCAACCGGGGACGGCTCCGCTTGCGCAACCGGCCGGGGTAAGGCGGGGTGAGTCAAGGCGAGAGCCCTTTCTCGCTCGCCGTCTTTTGGGGAGCAGCCGGGATGGGAGCGGGAGGTGAGGTAACCCACAGGGACAGGGATGGGGCTGTGCAGGAGCTGCAGCTCTGCGGGACGGAGCCGGCTGTGGCTGTGCCCGTGCGCTCCTCCGAAAGATTTGCTGCTTGTAGGTTGGAGAAAGTCGTACTAATTTTGTTGCGGCTAACGTGTTCAGGCGGAGAGGTGGGCTGTGCTTCTCGCTGCCCAGCCTGGCCTGGGGAGGTGCAGAAAGCAAACGGGGTTGTTTTCAGGTTGTTCCCATACTTTTCCCCTCCTGTAAACCCTGCAGGCAGCGCTGGGGAAAAGCCTTTGTGTGAGGCACCCTCTGCCCTCTCCTTTGTTCGCTCTTCTGAAGGGCGGCACACGCTCCTCCTCGCCCTCCCATGCCCGCTCCCGGCCTCCTTTACCCTGGAATCAATGCTTTCCACGGGGTTTGACGCCGGCAGCGGGGAGATCTGTCCTCTCCCCTCCTCACAGGCCCGTGGCGAGCTTTGCAGCCCTTCCTCTTGGCTCCTGGGAGGGCTTTTGTTTTAATAAACCATCCCCAGGGTTCATTCCCCCCCCTTCCCCAACCCAAAACTTATCCCTAGGAGCGGCACCGGCTGCGTTCGGGGAGCTGGCGACCCACGGGGTCGCTTGGCGAGCTGGAGACCCCAGCCCCGGTGCTCGTCAAAACCAAGGGCTGCTTATAATTAACTGCTTTTGTCACCTGCAGACGAGCTTTGGGGTCAGGAAAGGGAGCGGCAGGAATCCAGCCGGGGTGGCTTTTCCGGCGGCGGACGGGTGCATGTGGAGGACGGGTGCACGGGCTCCCACCCAGCGTGTAAATCGTTAAGCTGGTTTGAGTGTCTTCCCGGAAAGCTGAACCTGGCCCAGCCAGGAAATTATCTGCCGGCTCCAAGGGTGGGAATTAGCGCCTTGGGTTGGTATTTGTGCCACTTATCTCCCCGCTTTAAGATCCTGGAGTCGGGACGCCATGGCTTGTAATCCAGGGTGGATGTAAGGGATAAGTGGGTTCAACTTCATGGGATGGAGGGTGGCGATTACAATCCCACCTGGAGTGATCCCCGTCTCCCACGCCGGGCATCGGGGTGCAGCGGAGACCGGTGGGAATCGGAGGTGCTGAGCCGCGCCGGGCATCGTTCAAACTGGAGAACATAAATTTTTGTGGCCCCGTCCTCCGTGCAGGGGGAAACACAAGGAGCAAACAAGCGTGAAAAGTGCCTGGGAGCGCTCTCGCTGTACTTGACCTGGCTCTGCACCAGCCCTGCTCCCTTCCCCCAGCGGCTAAGCCGGTGGTTTTGTGCCAGCTTTTCTCCCCGGGCTCCTTTGGCATCGTTCGCCTGACCGTCACGTGCCGCGGGAGGGTGGCTGGGCTGTGCTGGGGTGCCCCGTGCCCGCAGCGTCCCCCTGCGCGGCGCAGGCCCCGAGCAGCTCTGCCGGCAGCCCGGCTGCCATTTGGGACTGATCCGGGGAAGTCCTCGCTGCAGCCGGGAGCCCATCGCCGTGCCATCTCCTAAATAACCCCTCAGATCAGCTCCCCTTATTTTTTTTTCCCCCCCTCTCCGTTCTTTGATTTTGCAGACAGCAGCAGGCTGCTGGGGAACCGGCGGCCGGGGTACGGGACGCTGCAGCGAGACGCCGATAAATCCCGCATGGTAGGTCCGAGGGCTTCGCCGCGGGGAGGAAGGCGTGCTTGGGAAGGGTTGGCACAAAACCTGCAGGTGATCTGCGACGCCAGCACAGGACGGTGGTTTTCCAGCCCCAAAGCTACGTGGTTGTCACCTGCCTGGTGTTAAATCACGCCAGGAGGCTTGAGGCTTTTATGGATTTAGATGTTTGATAAGTATAATTTCAGTTTATTTTATGAATAAGCATCCACGTAAAGATGACCTCCTTTATTCCAGGAGGTCACGGGCTGATAAGTAGAATTTCAGTTTATTTTATGAATAAGCATCCATGTAAAGATGACCTCCTTTCTTCCAGGAGGTCATGGGCTGATGAGTGTAATTTCAGTGTATTTTATGAATAAGCATCCATGTAAAGATGACCTCCTTTCTTCCAGGAGGTCACGGGCTACCAGACCAAGACGTGGCGGGTGGCCCTGTGCCACGCTTGCTCCGTGCTGACGGCAGGGCTGCTCCTCATCCTCTTTCACTGGAAGCCAAGCCTGGAGGTGCAGGCAAAGTGCAAGCCCTGCGCCCTCGGCCAGGCTGACTGGGTCATCATCAGAGTAAGTCCCCGGAGAGGTCCAGGGGAGCCAGGGATCTGAGGCTGGGCTCTGCCGCCAGCATCCCAGGAGGGCGCTGGGCATGTTCCCTGCTGCCTGTCGCCTTCCCCTCCCTGTGTTTGACGTCCCCTTTACATCGAGCGGCGCGCTATCCCAGAGCCAAACTGTTCCAGGAATAATTATTATTCCTGGGATAATTTTGTGCTTTCCCCTTTCCTAGCAGCCAGCCTGGCTTTGCATTCCTCTTTATTGTCCCTGAAACCCAGCCGTCATCTGGGATGGATGGCCGGGGGCGGGACACGACTCCCTGCCTGCCCGCGACACTGTCCCCGTTGGGAGGAGCGGGGGGGACACGCGGGGAGCTCCCCATCTCCCTCTGCTCAGCCCCGTGCCTGTGTTGCAGGACCGATTCGGACAGTGCTTCACCACCCGCGTGCGCACGGAGGCGCTGGGCGAGGGCAGGTGAGCTGGGCTCGCGTCGCCGCCGGGCAGGGGCTCGCCTGTGCTTTCGGCTTCGAGGGAGGGGGGGCGTTGGCAGCGACGCTGGTGGGTGAGGAGGGACTGACACTCGGTTTTGCACCCCGAGCAGCCTGGAGCATCACCCCGGGGCCAGGCTGGAGGACCGGAGGACCAGCATCGCCATTGGCATGTCGGATGAGGAAGAGAGCCGGGACACCATCCGGCTCCACGTGAAAGAAGAGGTAACGCTAGCGACCCTTCCCATCTCCACCCGGTAAATCCTCTCCCTCGGCTTGGGCTGCCCTCGTGTCCCGCTAACACTATTTTTTCCATCCCGCTCTGTTCAGAAGAACGTCTTGCGGTACTATCTCTTCGAGGGCATGCGCTACATCTGGATCGAGCGGCGGCAGGCGTACTGCAAAGTCAGGTATTTCTCTGTCCCCACTTGGCCATGGCAAACTTCTCTGCATCTCTTTGCTGCTCTCCTTGGCCCCTCAGCGCCCCCCAGAATGGTCCTGACCTGGCTGGAAGTCACAGAACGGTGCTGGAGCTTTTCTCCGCACTGCAAAGCCTTTGGAGACCATCCCTGGGGCGTTGGGCCGGGGAAAGCCACGCTGCCCCTGCCCCCAGGTTGTCGATATTGCCCGTCTTTGTGGGCAGAGGAAACCGGGCGAAGCAGTTTGGCAGCTGCCCGCTGCTGGATGGTCCCCGCCGCGCTGTGCTGCTCACGGCTCTTCGGACTGTGCCCCTTTTGTTCCCGCTCCTTGGCGCCCGCGAGCTGCGGCGGATGCCGGGGAACAAGATGCTCTCCCTTTCCCAAAGGGGTTTTTTTTTGTCACCAAGGACTTGGACGGGGTGTTTGTGCTGCTGGTCCAGGCTCCTGCTGATTTTGACTCTGTTTCTCTGGTTTTCTTTCCCCTTGGGCTTGCCAGCGTCTTGGATGAAGGCTGGACCTGCGCAGATCTCCACCTCTCCCAGGCTGGGCTCGACCAGCAGGACCATAACACCAGGTAGGGATCCTGCAGCTTCGTGGAACACCCGGGGAACACGGATGAGGCTTTTCCAGAGGACAGAAAATTCTGGAGCGTGGGTTTTTTGTTGCGCCCAGACCTCAAAAGAGAGCATTACTGGGTGTGCTGGATTGCCCTGGCTCGGCTTCTCCACCTATTCAGGCTCCCGCGTAGGTCTGGGCAGCGTGAGGGTCCCTCGAGTTAGAAATGCAGCTTTTCCCTAGCAGGCATTTGCTTCCCCCTTGCTTTTTCTTTCCCCTTTGCAGAAGGAAGATCTACGGACCGAACCTCATTGAGGTGCCAGTCAAGTCCTACGTGAAGCTGTTGGTGGAGGAGGTGTGCAGCTACGGGCCGTGCTTCGAAAGGCCAAGTTGTCCCAGGGCAGATCCTTCCCCTGCTCCACGTCCCTCACTGCCCGTGCTTTGTGGGCCCTTCTTCTCTGGTGGGCAGGAGAGGGCTTTAGGAGAAGCAGCTTGGGCAGAGCTCAGAGAAGGCAGAGCTGATACAGCTGCGGAGGGGACCCATCCTGCCTCTTAGCTCAGACAGGAGCATCTCCAGATAGTTGCAGAGGAGGCTGAGCATCCTCAGGAGTACCGACCGTAAGCAAAGCTGGGGAGGATGGGGGGTTTGTGAGAAGTCAGCAGGTCCGTCTGCAGCCCCACGGAAGGGCCAGCTTCTCCTCTGCATGAGCAGTTGTCATCAGGGAACCTGGAGGTCTCACAATGGGCTGGAGGAAGCTCTCCCCCCCCACAAATCTCCTCTCTCTCCTTGTTCCCTTCCAGGTGCTCAATCCCTTCTACATTTTCCAAGTGTTCAGCATCGTGCTGTGGATCTGCGACGCCTATTACTACTACGCGGCCTGCATCTTCCTCATCTCCACCATCTCCTTAGGGCTGTCCCTCTACGAGACAAGGAAGGTTGGTGGTGGGCTTATTTGGTCCGAGCAGCTCCAGTGGAATAGCCTGTTTTCTGATGCTGTTTGACTCTGTGCTGATGCTGAACTCCTGAGCCCAGCTGGGTGAGGACAACCCATTCTCCAATGGTGGGGCAGGTTTCCTTGTCCTTCGTCTGCGGTCCCGAGCCTTCGAGACCTGTTTTATGGATGCTTTGCTGTGCTTTTTGAGCTGCCTTTGGGTGGCTGCTAACTGCTCCCTCCCTTGCAGCAAAGCATCACCCTGCAAAACATGGCCAAGATGTCGGTCGGTGTCCGAGTCCATCGCCCCAGCGGAGGTGAGTGTGGTGCCCAAGACGAGCGAGGGCTCCAGGCACGAAGCCCTGTGGGACAGTGCCAGGATGACGTGGCTGAGCACGGCCGCGCTTTTTTCCAGAGGAGATGGTGGTGAGCTCCGCGGACCTGGTGCCAGGCGATTGCATCAGCCTCCCCGCGGACGGCATGCTGGTCCCTTGCGATGCTGCGCTGCTGACGGGCGAGTGCATGGTCAACGAGAGCATGCTGACGGGTGAGAGCCCTGGCACCCAGTGGGCTGCACGCCTCCGCCGCCCTGGCTTGCGCTGAGGATTTTCAGGGAGAGGACGAGCCTTGTGTCTCGGTGGCCCTACGGCAGCCCCTTCCCATCCAGGCTGGTTGGATCCTGACCGCCCAGGGTGATAAACCTCCCTCCACGATGTTCCTCACTGTAGGGGAGAGCGTGCCGGTGATGAAAACCCCTCTCCCAGCCGGCAGCCAGGCAGCCAGCACCATTTATTCCCCCGAGGAGCACAGGCGGCACACGTTGTTCTGTGGGACCCAGGTCATCCAAGCCAAGTCCTACGTGGGCAGAGAAGTGCTGGCCGTGGTGACCCGCACAGGTAATGGCACGGAGGGGAAAACCAGGACTAAGCCACGTCCTTCGGGGCGGTGACTTTGCACGTGCTTACCTTCTGCCCCTCTCCCACAGGGTTTTGCACGGCCAAAGGGGATCTCATCAGCTCCATCCTCTACCCCAAACCCGTGACCTTCAAGTTCTACAAGGATGCTGTGAAGTTTGTCCTGTTCCTCTCCATCCTGGGTACGTCCGAGCATGGAGCCATGGCCAGGAGCAGCCAAACTCCTCTTAAATGGTTGAACCCACGCTTCGTCCGCTTTGCTTTGTAACCGAGCCCGTTCTCCCTCCCGCACAGCTTTTGTCGGCACGCTGTACAGCATCCTCATCTTGGTCAAAAACCAGGTAGGCTTGTTGGAGCTGGTGAGTCCTCGAGCGTGGGCCGGCACTGCGGCTGGAGGTGGGTGAGGGCTACCAGGGTGCCCACCCCTCTTCCTCCTCGCCTGCCAGGTTCCTGTGGGGCAAATCATCATCCGTGCCCTCGACCTCATCACCGTCATTGTGCCCCCGGCTCTCCCAGCTGCGATGACGGTGGGCACCATCTATGCCCAGAACAGGCTGAAGAAACAGGGCATCTTCTGCATCAGCCCTCCCCGTATCAACCTCTGCGGGAAGATCCGCCTGGTTTGCTTTGACAAGGTGAGTCTCGGGCAGTGCCGTGGGACCGCGGTTTCCAGCTCGGGGTCTGGTCTGGAGCCACCACGCTCTCCCTGCAGACGGGAACCCTGACGGAGGAAGGTCTGGATGTCTGGGGGGTGGTCCCACTGGAGAACAACCACTTCATGCCCATCGTCCACGAGCCCCGCTGCCTGCCCGCCGGTCCCTTGCTCTACTCCCTGGCCGCCTGCCACACCGTCTCGCTGCTGCGGGCGCAGCCGATCGGGGACCCCGTGGACCTCAAGATGATGGAGTCCACCGGCTGGGTAAGACAAGGGGTGGGCAAAGTTGCCTATCTGTAAAGAGGGAGGTGGCGCACGTCTTCCTCTGCCAGGAGAGGAGGTTTTTGAAACCGGCCGGGGGCTGCTGCGGGGTGGATGGGGCTTGGGGCTTGCAAGGCAAGGCTTTGCCATCGCAGCATCTGCCTTGGTTTCAGCGCCTGGAGATGATGGAGGAGGAGGAAGGTGAGCTGCCCGCCTTCCAGCAGTTCGGGACGAAGGTCTTGGCTGTGATGAAACCTCCGCCCGAGGAAGAGCAGCCACGAGACCGGGTAGGTCCCGTGGCGCGGAGTGCCTCAGGTTCCCCAAGGCACTGGGTCTGCACCCCTGAAGGGTTGTTGTGCTTCACAGCCCCTGGAGAGGTTGTACCTCCCAGAGAAGTTCCTGGCTGGCCCTGACACCCGCTCCCTCTCCTCCACAGAAGCACCAGTCGCCTGTGGGGATTCTCCGGCGTTTCCCCTTCTCCTCCCTCTTGCAGAGGATGAGTGTCCTGGTGAAGCTGCCCGGCGAAGCTTCAGCCCACGTCTACATCAAGGGTGCACCGGAGATGGTGGCCAGCCTTTGCAGGAAGGAGACAGGTACGTGCTGGGGGACGGTGGTTCCCTATCACTTCCCAGCCGAGAAGCAGATGGTCCTGCTGCTCCGTCATCTGTCTGCATCCCTGCAGCTCATCCCCACAGGGAATTATCCTCGGTGATGCCGCGGGGCAGTTCCCAGAGGCATAGGGCTTTGGATTAGCTCCAGCCATAGCTCCAGCCACGTGGGGGGAAGAAAATAGGAGCCGGAAGACAGGGAAGGGGGGTTAGAGTCTGGATGAGCATCCGAAGCCCGTCAGTCCTGTGGGCTCCCCTCGCTGGGTCTACGCAGCCCAGGTTGGTTCAGGAACTCTCTTGACCTTGTTTTCACCCTCGTGGCTGGCAGTGCCCGTGGATTTCTCCCAGATGCTGCGACACTACACCACGGATGGTTTCCGGGTCTTGGGTCTGGCTTGCAAACGCCTGAGCGCAGTGACCACCTTTGAGGAGGCCCTGCAGCTCTCGAGGTTGGTGCCAACACCTTTTTCCTCCATTTAGATCTTGTTTGCTCCGAGCATTTCATGGGATGCTTTGCTGCCCTGCAGCCTGCCCCATCCTAGCAGCCCATAGGAATTAAACCCTAGCCCATACTAAAGCAATTACTCCTGCTCCCCAGAGGGATTTTTAGCTGTTTATACTGATTGATCTGCTCTGCCTTGTGTTGAAGACGGTGTCGGTCGGCTTGTTGTATCCCACCAGGGACACCGTGGAGAGCAGCCTGACCTTCCTGGGGTTCCTCGTCATGAAAAACGTCCTCAAGCCAGAGTCTGCGCCCGTGATTCACCTCCTGAGGAAGGCCAACATCCGCCCCGTCATGGTGACAGGTGACCCTGCGGAGGGGAACAGGGATGCCGGGCTCGGGGAAGAGCTGGGACATGGACAACCCTTGATGTTGTGCAAGGGGTGGCGGGTTTCTCCACCAGAAATCGGTGGCCTGAAGCAGCTGGGAGACATGGTGAGGACTCCGGGAGCCTGTTTTTGTGCATCCCCGCCACTTGTTCGCGTTGCCTTGCTGGTGGGCTCACGGCAGGCGGGGTGGGGAAGGGTGCAGGCTGCCTTTTCATGGATGCAGCGTGCGCCCGCAGACCTGGGGTGGACGCCTTAAAGAGCAAAACTGCTCCACGGTTCACTGCTGAGCACATAAATGTCGATACCTGGTGAGCCCCCCGAACTGCACCGCTAACGGAGGGGAACATAGGAGTCGCCTTCGGGTGCTTTGCAGCAAGACAAGCAGCGCTGCCAGGGTTTGAACCTGCTGCTTTTCTCTGGGGTAGGGCAGAAAGGAGATTTTGGAGTTCTTTCCCAAAACATGGGGAAATAAAGGGACTCCCAGCGTGGCTGTGGTGGCTGGGAGACGGGATGCGGCAGGTTTGAGCTGTTCTTCTTGGCTTGCGGCCGTGCGAGACCCTGCCAAGCACCGGCTGGCAAACACCGCCTGCGGTTACTCAGCCTCGCCACCTCTTTCTGCTAGGAGACAACATGCTGACGGCCGTGAACGTGGCCAAGAGCTGCCGCATGGTGGAGCCGAAAGAGCGGGTGATCTTCGTCAATGCCTCCCCGCCCAGCCACGACAAACCCGCTGCTCTGAAATTCATCCTCGCCGAGCACTCCCAGGGCGAAGAGCAGCCAGAGGTGAGCCCCGAGGCGACGTTTCAGGGGGTTTTGTAAAGCCCAAACTGCCGGTCACCTTGCAGGACTCTTTTACCCAGCATCGTTACCCTTAGAGGCAATTACGGGTGCGATTCTGCCCTTATTAAGTGCCTCCTTTAGGAGAAGATAACCTGCTCCTGTTTCTCCCTGGGAGCACGTCAGGCTGGAGCTGATGCTCCAAACACCCTCGTCGGATACAGCCAGCACCGTGCTGCTCAGGTCCCGCTCCAGGCTTGACGTGAAGAGCTCGGTCACACAAGCCTTTTATCCAAAATACCATCATTTTGTATGCTTGCAACTGAGGTTTAAGGGAAGCTGCTTTACCTCCTGCTCCACGTGGCTTGAGGATGCCGGTTCAGAGCGTTGCCCAGGGGCTCAGCAGGGATTTGAGCGCAAGTCGGAGCCCTGCTGCAGAAAAAGGAGTTGTTTTCCTTGGCAGGGTCTGCAGCAGCGGGACGGCTGCTTCCTCCGGCCACAGCCCTGCCACTTTGCCCTGAACGGCAAATCCTTCACCGTGGTTTGCGAGCACTTCGCTGACCTGCTGCCGAAGGTGAGTCCGACGGCGGGGAATCCTCTGGCAAGGTTGACCTCGCCAGGGGGGGCTTCGTGCTGCAGCCTCGCAGCTCCAAAACCAAATGCCCTGAGGGTTTTTTTTTTTTGTTGACGGTGGAAGATGCCCTCTGCCCTGCTGATCCGGCAAAGCTCACAATAAGCAGGCTCCTCCGCAGGGATGCGGGGTGCTGCGATACGAACACGGAGCCTTCCCTTCTTTGCAGATCCTCATCCGAGCCACTGTGTTCGCCCGCATGACACCTGACCAGAAGACTCAGCTGGTGTGCAGCCTGCAGGAGCTCAAGTAAGCCCCTCCGGCCCCAAGGGATGGAGGACAGGGAAGGGGGCGAGGGGCTTAGTCCTCCGCCCCGAGACGTCTCTCGTGTGCCGGAGTGGTTGGCAGCTGCGAAATGGCATCCTGCCCTCTCCCGCATGTGAGGTTATCCTAAACCCGGGGGTGCAACCTTGAAGACCCAGGGTTTTCCCCCGTCCTCTCATGAAATATCGGATCCCTTCTCACCACAGCTACTGCGTGGGGATGTGTGGGGATGGTGCCAACGACTGCGGGGCACTGAAAGCAGCCGACGTGGGCATCTCGCTGTCGGAGGCGGAGGCGTCGGTGGCCTCGCCATTCACCTCCCGTGTGGCCAACATCCAGTGCGTGCCCACCGTCATCCGGTGAGAGCCGTGCGGTGGGGGGTAAAAACCAAGGCAGGGGTCTCATGAGGAGTGCCTTTGTCCCTTCTTTGGGACAACTCGTGAAAAGCGTGTGGTGGCTGGTGGGTGAATGTCTCTCTCTGCAGGGAGGGCAGGTGCTCACTGGTCACCTCCTTCGGCGTCTTTAAGTACATGGCCCTGTACAGCCTGGTGCAGTTCGTGTCCGTCCTGCTGCTCTACACGGTGAGTCCCGCGGTTGCCCAAGTGCCTGCGATGCTCAGGGATGCCTTCAGGTCACCTTGTCACGGCTGGGTTTCAACCCGTGACCTCTCCTAGCCCCTCGGTGGGTCCTTGCAGCTGAGAGCGGGTGGTTTCTCCTTCCCAGATCAACACCAATCTGAGTGACTTCCAGTTCCTCTTCTTCGACCTGATCATCACCACCACGGTGGCGGTGCTGATGGGTCGGACTGGTCCTGCCCAGGAGCTGGGCGTGGAGCGTCCCCAAGGGGCGCTGATCAGCGTCCTCGTGCTGGGCAGCCTGCTCCTCCAGACGGCTCTGCTCATCACCGTGCAAGTCCTCAGCTACTTCATCACCGTCTCGCAGAGCTGGTAAGGGACCCACCTTCATGTGGGTTTAGTGACGGGAACGGTGCAGAGAACCGCAGCAAAGCCCAACTGCTTGTCCTTGGGTTTGGCCAATGCTGGCTGGCATCAAGGATGCATCCAGCCACCTTGCAGCAAACGGCTTCCGTGTGCTCATGGAGAATCTGGGCCCGGCATTTAGACCCTCTCCCTACCTCTTGCTTTGTCTGACCACCTGCCTTCTCCCCTGCCTGGCTCAGGTACGTGCCACTGAACAGCACGGTGATGGCTCCCCAAAACCTGCCCAATTACGAGAACACGGTCCTCTTCTGTGTCACGGGCTTCCAGTACCTCATTCTGGCTGTCGCCATGTCCAAGGGGTACCCATTTCGGGAGCCGCTCTACACCAACGGTGAGGATGACGCCAGCCACGCGGATGAAGAGAGACATCAAGCTTTCATCCTCCTCCTCAACCCTCTTCCTTCTCGCCCTCAGTGCTCTTCTTGGTAGTCCTCATCCTCCTTTTTGGCCTCATGATATGGTTGACCCTCTACCCGCTGGGCTTCCCCAAAACCCTGCTGAAGCTCCAGGGCATCGACGACTTGAATTTCAAGCTGCTGCTGCTGGGGATCGCCACCCTCAACTTCTTCGCCGCCTTCGTGCTGGAGGTAGGTCAGCCCGGGGTGGGCATTGGGCACATGAGGGATGCGTGTCGTCCTTTTGGGTCTGTCCGAGCAACGCCTCCTCCAGGAGCCGTGGTCACGGAGGGAGCGGGGCTCGCCTTGGCGTCAGCTCTGCTCTCTCCTCGGGGTCCACAGCCACCCCAAACTCCCTTCTCCCCTTCTCTTTGCCGCAGACTGCCCTGGACCACGGCTTGCTCAGCTGCCTCCGCAAGCTGCGCCGAAAGAAAGCGTCCAAGAAGCTTTTCAAGAGGCTGGAGAAGGAGCTGAGCCAGCAGCAGCTGTCCTGGCCGCCTCTTAACGAGCCACTCTTCGCTACACCCAAGATGTCCATCGCTGTGAGATAGCACGTGTCGGGCTTCCCTCCTGCCTGCTCTGCAAGCAGGCGCTGCCTGCCAGCCCTTGGATGCTGTCATTTATTTATTTAACCTGGTAAATTGAGGGATGCGGCAGGCAGGCTCCCGTGGGGAGACCCTCGGCATCGCAGCTGTGAATCTGCACGCACCGGTCCCGCAGCCGTGGCTGAGAGGAGGAGATGCTGGAGAAGCAAACGGGGGGAGAAGGTCCAGAAGAAGAGGAGAAACATTCCAGTTCCCGCTTTTCCTCCAGGACCTCTCCCGCCCCTCCGCTGCCCTTGGACCTGTCTCCCCGTGCTGGGCACCATTTAGCAGGGGGACGCTGCCTCCCTTTTCCTCTCCTGGCCGGTCAGAACCCCCGAGATGAGGATCCCTGACCTTCTCCTGGCGAGGGCACCCACCCCAGCCTCACGGCTCTGCTCACTGTGAAAGAACCCTTCCGCCTCCCCCCGCGGCCACCCTGGATGTGTAGGAACTGTTTACAAACCACCCCGGCTTGCCAAGGGTGCTGCTCGGTCCCCAGCGCCCGGGGACGCGCCACGGGCACCCTCTCCGCTTGCGATGCTCCTGCACCGCACTTCTGCT
The DNA here is from genome assembly GCA_013400535.1 of Scopus umbretta. Classification (NCBI taxonomy): domain Eukaryota; kingdom Metazoa; phylum Chordata; class Aves; order Pelecaniformes; family Scopidae; genus Scopus; species Scopus umbretta. The sequence continues at coordinate 68,269 of VZTL01000823.1, forward strand.
GCCGGACGGGACCTCCGTAGCATTAAAAAAAAAAACAAAACCCCGAATCTCTTTATTTTTTAACTCCACTCCAGTGCATCGAGGTGTAAGCGCAGTCGGGAGAATGATGTGCTGCTTGCGGTTTCCGTGTGGTGCTGTCGTGAGCGTTGTCTAATAAATTAACACTATTTTCTTGATCGCTTGCTCGTGCTGCCTGGCGTGGATGGACCGCTTGGGGCAGGACGGCATCGACGGCGCGGGTGAGCGTCGGACGGAGTGGGGGAGCAGGTGAAAGAGGTTTTAGGGTCACCTCGTTCTCCATCTGGGCTGGAAGATGCTGGCCTCCGTGCCTGAAAGCAGAGCGTGAACCCAGGGACAGCACCGCTGGGATTTCAGCAGTCCAAACCGAACATCAGTGAGTAAATAACCCCTGAGCCTGTTTCCAGCTGGAATTTCCTAGAAAATAACAATAATTGCTGGAAAAACCTAGGCATCCTCGCCAAGACTGCAAAACCTCGCTCCTTCAGCGGAGGAAAAGCCGGTAGATGGAGATGCCACATCCCAAAAGGGGAAGAGCCGATCCCTGGGGTGGGGGATGCGCTGTCTGCATTGCCCTCCGAGGGTTTTCCAGCCGCCTCTGAGCCTGGCTCTGGGATGGAAGGCTGGTTCTTGCGGGGACTCGCCTGCATGGAAAGTCTAAACCCCTCTGAGCGCCAGCGGCGCCTCTCTGCCCTCCGGGAGCTGGGGATTAGATCAGGAAATGAGGCACAAGCAGAGGTAAGAGGTTTCCTGAAATCCTAGCCAAGGCTTGAGTTATTAAACCAGGCTTCCTGAGCTTAAAAACAAACACCTCCCCCCCCCCAAAAAAAAAAAAAAAAAACCAAACACAAAACCCTCGGAGATTTTTGCCTCTGCTTGGCAATTTTAAAAGCAAAAGGGGACCCAGGAGCGCGGGATCTGTTTGCACCTTGGTTTCGCCCCCACCACCGGGTTGTTTTGCTTGGCTGGCTTTTGCAGGGTGTTCCCCGCCTTGGGGGGTTTGCAAAGTCCGTTTAATTATTAACAGGCAGCTCCTGCCCTTAGCTAGAGGTTAACAGGGCTGGGGGCAAGGACGGTGCTGGCTGTCGGGGCAGGCAGAAGCTTCACGGGAGCAGCTTTATCTGTGCTTGGAGTCATTTGGATGGTTTTATCCATCCTTCAGACTGGAAAGCCAGGCTTGATAGGAGATGGGAGCACCTTCGAAACCCCTCTGCTTGTCCTCCCAGTCTGAAACTCTGTTTTCTCCTCATTTTTAGAGCAGGCAGACCCCCTCCTGGCTGCAGAAACGCTCGTACCTCACCACAACTGGTTTGGTGCGACGGGTGCAATCCTGCCCACGGGTGAAAAATCTCCGCCGTCTCCTCCCCATTGCTGGTCCCCATCCCCATCCACGCCGCTCGCCGTCTCCGGAGAGCTTCTCCCTCCATCCCAGCCCTGGAGCACCCTCTGTTTGCTCCGTTGCTGGTTCTGAACATGCCTAAAATTTGCAGGTTTTTATCCCCCAGCACCAGGCTCGGTGTCGCTGCCAGGCTCGGGGGTTTTGGGGCAGCATCCCCAGCCTTGCTGGGATGCAGCCGGCATCCCGCGTCCTCCGGAAAGCCGCCAGCGAGCTGGGGAAAAGAGGGCCCCACGGTCAGCAGTGCTGGCTCCGCTGGCGGGCAGGGGCTGCAGATCTGCTCTGGCACCCTCAGCCTGGGTGGGGAAAAACGGGATTCTCCCCATCCCGCACCTCCATCCTGGGATAAAGCTTTAAATCTGCTGCGGGGTTGCAGCATCCTCGCCGCTCGGGGCGGGGGGCAGAGCGGGCGCTGATGCCAAGCTTGAAGTCAGGAAAGGTGACTGCGATCCCAGGCTCCCAAGTTTTAGGGGTTTAGCTGAGATCCTAGAGCAATGCCCTGACATGATCCTTTCAGCTCACCCTCCAGCTGCACAGAACCCAGCCTCGCTGCACCGGCGTGCTCAGCGCTGCATAAAATCCTCCTCTCGCTTTGCTTCGACAATCCATTTAAAATTCATCCAGCTGGGAAAAAAA
>VZTL01000827.1:0-26590 GCA_013400535.1 Scopus umbretta
AAGATACACACAATGGGAATATTATTGGGTGGAGTGGGGGAGAAAGCTAAGAGCTGGAACAAGCCTAATATCTTTGTTCATTATAACCAAAAGATCCCCTTGCTTTCTTTCAAGAAGATAACTGCTTTTAGCACGGGAACTGTTCAGAAAGAAGTGAAGGGTTCAAGAAACACGGAATAACAGTATTATTTATTTTCTTAACCGAGTGTCAGTGTTGAGGCTGTGATTCTTATATTTAATGAATCTGAGCAAGAGTTTTGCCTGTGACCTGTGATAACAGAAGGGGTGTATTATGTCATAGAGTTGAAAGAAACAGTTACCACTTGCAATGATGTATTTTTGCATTTTTTTCATGCCTTAAATATTAAGTAAAAAAGTTTGTAGAAAACCTAGAACAGCTAGGATTAAGTTTATACTTTCTACAAGCAATAGAGGCTAATTATTTCAGCCATACTTTCTTCTCAATTGAACTAAATTAATAATTCAGTGCAACTCATTCTCCCTATATATTTTTTTCAGCATCTTTTCTTTTAAAGGCTGATTATTGCAGTTCTTGTGTAAGACAGGAATGAAAGGGAGACTTCTAATATTTTATGTCTTCCAAAATCAGTTGTTAGTTTCTAATTGGCTTACAGAAAAACACCAGAGAGGTCAGTTACAGCCACACCAAAGGGATTATTTAGACTGATGTAGCAATCAGTTGATAATTCACATTGCATCTCCAGTTCCTCGTGATTTAATTTCACTTGACACTGCTGAGGAGAACTGGAATGTTAATAAATTAACTCTGTGAATCTTCTCTACATCTACTATAGAAAACACTATTGAAGCTGCTCTGCTTTGCATAAAATATTTAAGTGTTCCCCAAATAAGAATTTGGACCCAGGCCTTCATGGTCAATGTGTTAACCATGGGATCAAAGAGTCATTCTGGCACTCTCCTGCCAAATAAAGATGTATAAACTTAAACAAAGTGGCACAGCTTTGGCAAAAGAAACCGAAACTCAACAAGAATCCTGAGTAGTTCAATGGTTAGGCACTGTCCTGAGAGGCAAGAAACTGCACCTAGTGCTTGCTTCAGATGCAGAGAGATCTGGACCCAATAATTAGGCATATAGTCAGCTCAGGACTATGAGCACATGTCTTGTTATACAGCTCTCCAGGGTCAAAATGTTAGGTGGCAACTGATTTAGGGTACTGAGGATTATTTTGTACTTAAATGCCTATCATTAATGCTGTCTATTAGAAATTTAAGTCTTTTTGTGATTTAATGTCTCTTGTCTCAATCCTTTATACGCAATATGTTTTAAACTGAAGTCACCTGCCATTTGGTTCCTGGGTCTGTTACAGCTCTGCTTTTTGATCTTGAGTTAGCTATTTATTTTTTCAGCAAGCAGAATAGATATGATGCTATTTTTCAGATTCATCCATTTCTGAAGGCTAAAGCACCTCTATACCCTAAGATGGTGTTCATAAACTACAAACCCTTAGGGTTTTCATAAACCCTAAAGTTTCTGAAAGATGTTTTGAGCATACAAAATACAACTTCAGCTTCAATAAACACAGAATTGCTACTAAAAAATCTGCAGAGAGCAAACTTTTTATATCCATTTTCTAATCTGCACTATTTTAATGGCAAAGATGTAGAATGCACCAAGCACCATGCCAAATTAATTTGTCTTGAACAAAATAGAAGCACATTGCTATGGGGGAAATGTTCATTAAAATTGTTTCCATCATACCTGCTTCCTCGGGTACCTCCTACGTAATCCAACTTGGTATTTTGCAATTGTCCAGTTCTTTATTGCAGTAACTTTCCTTTTTCTTCCCTCCTGCCAGTCACATCATATTACAAAAGCTGTTTCTACACTCAGCCAGACATCTTGCTGTAAAGTGCTCACTTTTCTCTTAAAAAATAGACATGACATGCAACCCACCGCTCTGTACAGGCTGTCATCAAATCATCTGTGTGGCATAATCCCCACCCCGCTATGTCAGAAAGGTAGCATGTATTCAGCTGTCTATCACTTCTTTATGCTCATTAAACCTTTGATGAAGTCACTGAGCCAAAATAGAATGTGAAAAATAGATGATCCTTTGAAAGCTTTATGAAAGGGTACTCAGACACACAACCATTTAAAGGAAAATATAGTAGGTAAGTATGAAAGGAAGAACAGGTATCACAGAAGTGCATGCTATTTTTAGCTTCAATTTCCATTAAAATAACAACCTGCATTTTTGGTTATATGTTAATGAAAATAATTTCTCTGCAGCTTAATGGCAACTTTACTGTAAGTTTTATGCAGATGAATGAACTTGAAGCAACTAAAATATTGTTATTCTACTAATTCATTTAAGAAGTTTCATTTATAGTGTAAGACAGCCAACTCTGCCCTTCTTATCAGCTGGAGGAAGACAGCAAAATGCCATGTTGGCTTTCTTCATTAAATTGTACACATATATTGTCAACTGATTGCATATGTAATTTTATATGTCTGTATAAATGCACCCCTTAGATCTACATCCACAGTTACTGCACACATTAAAAAATGCAAAAATCTCAACCCAATGTCATAACAAAGACTGTTTTTCACTATTTAAGAGGCACAGCATAGTATATTTGTGAAAATTATTATGTAATGTGACTGAGGGAAGTTTGATATTCCCAAATGCTGAATAAAAATCCCCAACTCATGAGATTTCTTAAACATTCATGGGATTTTTGCCTTAATTAAAGATACATATATTGTGTGCTCCTTGATTTGAATCTCTAGATGCACTTTTTATGTTTTCAGCCATCTTTTCCTGCAGCCCTGAGGACTAGAAAATTTACTTCCTTATAATGCAAGCTGAGACATTAATTTCATGACTGCAGCAGTTATAAATGTACATGGGTTGCAAGGCTGCCAACAAAATCCTGAGAAGTGGCCATACTGGCACAGGCCAATTTGCTCAGAGTGGACTAGTGGACCAACAGTGGGCCTCCTACATCTTCATAGGCAGAAACAGCAAAACCTTCCCTCCAACTAATTATCTCACTCGAATTTTCTTTTGGTATCATCCCTCCAGCCAACTTGTTAACCAGTATTGTTAGCTAGAGAGTAAGTCCCCAGTAGGAAGCAGTACCTTGAGATACGCAGCAGGAGCAGCAGCAACTTGGAAAATGCTTGGTGTGGATGTGTGAATGCGTGGATACTTGGAATAAGAAGTGAGCATGGCATGTTCTCCTGATACCTGCTGAAGGTCAGCATTTTAAGAAGCAGTAATTTAAGCCACTAGAGCATAGAGACATTACATTTTAACTATTTACAATTATGTTTAGGATTCAAAAAAGAAGATGCAATGAAAAGAGTCATCCTCTATCCTTACAGAAAGAGCCTTGGCTAGTTAAGAGAAGACATAGTTGTCGCCTTTTGACTTAAATATGCTTTTGCCATAGAAAAAAAAATTACACATAAATTAGTGTCCATCAAAATACAAATACAGATAACCATTTGTGATTCAAGTATAACATATAGATTTTAAAGATGACAGCTACTTTCATCTAGTAGTAGAATTCAAGCTGACTTAGCAAACCCGTGAATACATGAACGGTTACACCTATGTGCAGCCTTTGACTATGTGTCTTTGTTAGCAAGTAGTGCTGAAAAGCAAGACCAAATCTCTGCGATGAAAAGCAGTGTGCAATAAATGGCAGCGACTGGAGATTTGCCTCAAAAGCGCACTTCTGAGGTAAACTAAAATGCTGGAGGAGAAGCTCCATTTGTGTCCTTTATATAAGGACCTCAGCAGTCCTTAGCCATAAGGGTTACAGGAGGTGATCAGAGTATTAAAGAAAGGAAAAAAAAGATGATGCATTTGTTGCCTGCCCTACTGGCTACCTTCAGGCAAGTAATAAGCCACAACAAGGGAAAACAGTTCTAAAGATGGATAACTCTTTCTCTGAATTTTTTGTGCAGTTGGCATTACTGGAGCATGTTTTTCATTTCTTCATTTGTTGGCATACAGATTTCAGTAGGAGATGTGAGCATTTATCACCTAAAAAGGTGTGATGGCGTACGCATGGGCAAGTGCACAATACAGCTGGACTATCCTCTCACACCACTATATTCTGTTTGTTTGGTCATGCACGTAATGACTTTGCTGTAAAACGTGTAAAGTTTGGTGGTCAAACTGACACATCCAAAGTAGGTAGAAAAAAAAGGAAATAGAGGTTTTGAGCTAGAAGATAAAGGTCACAAGTGTTACATTTTGGTGATGAGAGGAAGCAGACCAAGCACAGGAGAAAGTAAGAATGTGGAGGATGTGGCAGTTAGGCGGTCACATGCATGACATCTACCAAGAAGCAGGTACAACAGCCCCCATACAAACAAGTAAACTTGCGTGCCATTAAGATTATATAACAGAACTATTTTTTTTTTGTGGTTTGTTGGTTTTTTTCTAGTTCTCCAAGCACAGTGCAGTAAATACCATGTGGAAATGTATGCAGCTACACTCCTCAAAATCTTCTCTGTTCACTGGGACTTAGTTCAACTCTTTAATTACAGGAAAAAACATGCTAAGCATTGTAATGTAGTCTGACACTAATTTTCAGACCAAAAAGCATCAACTTTTCATAGAAAAGGGCAAATTTATCTTGATTTATCTACCACTGAAATATTCAGTCACTAAGAAAACTGCCTTCCTCCAGGAAAGGCTGTATTCTCATGGAGAACACTTTGTCACTGGGTTTCTCCCACATCAGTCATAGTTTGTTGCTCTGCAAAAGCCATACTCTGTAGATATTACAGCAGCCAAAATATCTAATTATTTCATGTGTATTATATCTTTTTTTAGACAGCAGGAAGAAGACAAAAATACCTCTTCATGCTGCTAATTATATGCATATATGCAGACAGGAATAGGCAGTGGAGCATGAGGAAGATATAAATCAAAACAAAGGAATGTGTCTAGTATTCTTGTCCCTCTGTTACGAGTTTGGTATGAAAGCAAGAATTGTATAATCTGATATGCTTTCTGTAAAAGTCATCACTATTGTACAATTCAGAGAAATACAATTAATTGCTTTAGGATGCCACTTACTTCAACTCTGTATTGCTACCATCTAACGCAACCAGAGAGATGATTACAGACTCACAGATCTAGAGGGCCAGGATTAACTATGCTTATGCCATTCATAACACATTTGTCTGCTGAGTACTTCTTATGGTGGAGGTTCCTCCACCTTCCCAGGCTACGTACTCCAATGCTTTGGTATGCTTCCTAGGAGAAAGGCTTAATGTGCACACCAGGTCTTCTCTGTTGCAATTTAAGTCCATCATTTTTTGTCCTGTCCTTAGTGGACACAAAAACCAGTTTATTCTCTTCCTAACTACTACACCCCTTTGTGGACTTACAGATTGTTCTCACACCCATTCCTCTATTTTAATTTCCATTCAGTCTCTCCTGACAAAAATATACTCTCTAAGCCTCTGATCAGCTTCCCACAAAGATCTTGCCTAGACTTTGTACAACTAGCCCACATCTTTCCTGAAATTTGGACACTCAGCAATGAGTACTGTTTTTTGCTAAAAGCCCAGTGTGTGCTGAATAGAGTCGAATTATTTCACATGCTACATAGATTATATCCCCAGATATACATCACTGTGGTGTTTGCCTTGCTCACTACAACATGACATTGGTGACCTATAGTTCACCTGGAAGCCAGAACAAGCTTTGCATCTTTTCTCTAGAAATATGCCATTTAATTGAACTAAACAGCAAAACTTTACGTAGTGATAAACCTAAAATGATCTCTGCTTGGACCTTAAAATTTGCACCTTGAATTTTGTATGCACAGCACTTATACATTTCTATTGACTTTTGAAAGGCAGTATTTCTGAACAAACACTTGTGCTTGACGTTTTGCCTCTACAGACCTAGAATCTGTGTTAAGGCCTTTTTGAAAACCTGAATTTTTGACACTGATAACCTTGCACAGCAAGTACCAAGCCACAAACCCAGGCCTGTGAAAGTAGGCATTTCAAAGCTGATGCAAAAGGAATGAAGCTGATACATGAGGAATGGCACCAAGGGAGAGAAAAAAAGGCAGGCAATTAGAAATGGATAAACAGATTCAGCTTAAATGAAGTTCTTACTAAAAGGAAGCCAAAATTAAACATGCTGAAGGCTTGGGAAAGGATCATGTGCAACTCTTCAGTTCATCCCTCTTCAGTCAGCAGTTTTCTCTTTTGGAGAGGTCTGCTCTTCCTGCTGCCAGCAAGTGCTTTGTAGATATTGCAGAGATGTGCAAATAACTTCAAGCAGCTCAAGTAGAAGCATTCTGACAGCCCCACAGGTTCTGCAAGAGGGCTGATCAAGGCAATGAATGGCGGGCTCTGCTCTCAACTGCAAACAGACTTTGCATACAAACTGTGTGCTAGTGACAGATTTGGGCCCAAATAAATTCCCCATTGACCGACTGGTGGTAATTATAACCAACTTGCAAATTTTTCTGCTGATCTTCAGTTCTGTGGCTGTATTATTTTAGTGCAATCATAAGGTCATCTAGGCAAAATGTGTCTGGGTCGGATCCTAGAATGCACACCTATTTTTTCCTTCACTCCTAACACTTCTGGAGGAATGAAAGACTAAAGACAAACTGCACAGGAATCAAAGACACTTAGTGCATGGCTTCTTGTTAAACAAATTTTATAGCATGAAGATTCATGAAGTTATGTTTCTACAAATGTTTAGTCATTAAAATGGTAAGGGATAAATACCTTGGCTCCACTGCAAATAAGGAAATTTCTGCACAGTATAGCTCATTGGTATATGCTTTTTCTCCTGAGTCACCACCAGTTAAAGCTAAGATACAATTATGAAAAATTATGAGATGACTTTTCCCTGTATTTATAGCTACATTTATGGAAGGAGAACTTCAGTAGCTGATAGAAACAATTCCTGAGCGATAAAATACTTGATCATGTTTCAGAAAAAAAAGTGTAATTATTTTTTTTCTTGTGCTTGTAGAAATTACAAATAAGTAATCCAAGGATTAAACTCTGAAGACAACAGAGCTGTTTATTTGAGCAGTGAAAGCAGCACTGGGAATTAAATTAACAATTCTAAGATGACCCCTGACTGCAGAACTGTTGTCGTAGTGCTCCATAAATATACCATCTCTGTAAAAATACTGAATTTTTACTCTGTAAAAATTCCTCATGAATGGTCCCTTCTACTAAAAATTTCCCCCAGCCTTAGCAACACACCCTCTTGAGGGACTTACCAAGGGGCATATAACCCTCTAATTCAGTTCAAGCATTGCCAAAAGTTGGCACACTAAAGCTTAAAGTTCAAAAATGTGTTTAATTGTCACGTTTTCAGGGCTGAGCTGTGCAGAGCCACAGGCAGATAAGTGCCCAGCAGCTTTATGGGATACAAGAGGCCAGAATTTAAATTTCCAGAAAAGACCCAGCTCAGGGCAGGCTTTCTGGACTCAGTGGGGAAGTGGGACTGCAGGAGCAAGCTGGCAGTCTCTCTCCCATAAGCCCTGGCTGTCAGGCATCCGCCTGCCCCGGCTCTGCTCTCTGCCAGCTCTGCTCCCTACATCTGCTTGTGCCAGTGGGTGGGTGTTGCAAGCTACAGCCTACAGACACCCCCAGGCACCCAAAGGCATGTGGCCATGTGCACAAAAACAAGTAGCACGTGCTTAAATCTGTCTCTGGTCAAAATGAAGGCAATGACCCAGACAGTCGAGGATAAGTGAGCTTCCATGGGTCTCACCAAATTCAGTGCAACAGGCCATAATGTGAAGCCATAATGTCACAATTGTCGAGACCTGGCAGTAAGCAGATGATAACTTAGCAGCTTAATGAGTCTGCCTTCAACTGGTTTACATCAGTAAGTGCTTTATCATAGTCTTTAATAACTAAGTCTTCCACTCTAGATAATCATGGAGCGTGCATTTGAAGAACAATGTGAGTACTAGCAGTGTGCTCTGAAAATTGAGGACAGATGCTAAAGCTTTAAGATCTCTTCTTAATCCACTAAAGAAAGAAGAAAACTCCTCCAGAATACTTTCCAGAGAGGACAGAAACATTAAGTCATTAAAGATCTGTATCACAAAGTTTTACATATTGTCAGGTTGTAGCAGCTCTGGGCATATGAGGCCACATCACATATTATTGTTTCAACAGATTTTCATTCTCATCTACATCTGGTTCTTCTTCCAGATCCATAATAATAATAATGTAATAGTAATTCTTATATCATTATTAGAAAGAGGGTGAGCAACCTATCCACTTGGGATCAAGACATAAATAATCGACATCAAGGGAAAGTTTATAAAAGATTTCCTGGTGTTATTACACCCACTCAAGCTCCAAGGAAGATTATTATCAATACTTCATACTGAACTCTTATCAGTTGCCTTGAGGACTTCACTGTTGTGCAAAATTACAAGTAATTTAAGATCAAAAGAGTCATATTAGCATGTAAAATTTGTCTTTCTGATAAAATTAATAACAAACATAATTGACCTGCCTTTGAAAGATAATTGCCCCTGAAGAAGAACAGTTAATGTTATATTTATTAAGTAGAGAGAGTAAGCACACATAAGGATTAGTAGTGTAATAAGCCATATATGAACTGGTACCATGAGAAAGTCAAATAAACATGCTATGTTCATATTGAGATTTTATTTTTAAGATTTCTAGATTTCTGTGATTAATAAAATTAGAATGAATATTCATACAATAACTTGGCCATATTTTATGGCATCTTTTATATTTTTACAAAACTTTTATATATTATTAATAATTTTTAATAATATGTTTTAAAATTTGAGCTGTGCCTTCATCAGGGAAGTTCAATTATCTCCCATGTGATCATCCATTCTCTTGCCAAAGAGAAGGAAAATTAGTTCCTCTGAAAAAAAAGGTTGACTTGAAGCAAATGCATCCCATAGCCTAAAAAAACAGGTAAAAGAAGAAAAAATAGCTACCAATATGCACCCTGTGGGATAGAAAAGAAAGCCTACTTTCTTTTCGATGAGAAGGAAAAAAAAAAATTGCCAAGTGACTGTTCTTCAAAAGCTCATTTCCTACCTTGCCAGATTCTTCATCACCACCATAACTCTCTGACCTTAGGTAGTATCCTAGCACAATAGCTAGGAGAACGGTAGTGTAAAATGAGGTTAAATGGTTGAAATGCAGCTATTTGTGCAATATTGGAGTTTTCTTCCAGCAGCCAGTTACAAAGTACAGGGCTTGGAACTGGCAGAAAGCATGCGCTTTTGGGAGAAAAGGGTCTTATAAAGTGCTGCCATGCAGCTAAGGGCAAAGAGCACATCTGGTGCCAGGCGTAACAGGGAGTTCATAGGATACTCGCCATCTTCCTTGCGACATGGCATACCTACGCAGCTAAAAAATACAAATTTTGAGGGCTTAAGACAGAGCTGTCTCTGTGCGGGCTGTGGCACTGTGCCTAGCCTGGGAGTTGCCAGACAGAGGAAGGTGTATCCCAGACCCTAGTACCTGCACTCAAGCTTCCTCTGACAGCAGAAACCTAAACTGGTTACTGTCACATTGTCTACACAGGCAAAAAGTGAAACATTTCTTCCATCAGTGGACAGAGCTTGTGAAGTATGATCATTTGGATACACAGGGGTACAACTGTACACATGCAGAGTATCTTGTGTTCCAGCAGGAAGGACGAGCCCCTGTAAATAGAGCCAAAAGGGCACCTGAATGTGAGCTCGGTCTATCGTGAAGCTCATGCACGGCCCCTTGCACCTGACACTGGAGATGTCTTGCCTTGCTGTTATATTTAGGGTTTTTCTAAAAAGGATTCTCATAAGATGCACCCAGAGAAAAGGAACTGACAAGCACACTGATTTTCTTGGTTCCCAAAAGTCCTGTGACTTTCTCTGTCACCCTCTCAGTCCCACATAGAACAGCTCTCCAGTACGAACAAAGTTTTATGCTCAGTTTCCTGGTGTGTCACTCCAGCCCTGTGTCCAAATTTCTCCATGGATTACTTCAAATATAATCTTCTTCACCCTTGCAAAACCTTTTGGATCTTGTTCCCATCCAACCTTGCATTCCTCATTTAGTGCTGGGGTGTTGACTGCCACCTCTGACCAGCTCCTGACATGATCACCATCTCCAACATCTCATGCTATATTTCCGTAAAAGCATTTTCACACCTTTCCCTGTGCTGCATCTCACTTTTGGAAGGCATTCCCCATAAACACGAACACAGCCATGCCATTCTTCCCCTTTATCTCCTTATTTAAATTTTTTCTTTGTCTAGATGCCAACAAAGCTATTAGCAACAGTTACGCTACTGGCATGCTGGTGGCTATCAGGATGGCTGATCTGATAACACTTTTTCTCATTTAATTTCTTCTATTTTTTCTCCCTCTATCTGCCCAGGCACATCATGCATTGTCTGCTGTTGTGGGTTTCAAGTGTAAGCTGCTGGGGACAGGAATCCCCCCTTTTCTTCACATTTTTGTTCTGTGCCTAGCACAGTCAGGTCTTAACCTGATCTGCTTGCTACCCAAATATGTATTATTATACTTGGAGAATTCTTAAAAATGTGCCTAGTATTGAAATAATGCATCCCTTCGCAGCAGCAAAGAAATTAGCAGTTCTTCTTCTCCTTTAAGATTAGTTATATTATTTCTCAGGAACCTCATAAGAGATGCTGGGGTAAGGTACAAAAGAAGGTAAACCCACCAATATTTAACCCACGCAACAACACTGTAAGGGAGACTTGTCACAGTACCAAATATTTCTGTGTTGTGGGAATGTAATTATGTCTTGCCTGTTTCATGGAAACTGTAACCTAGATACAGAGCCACCAAACTGATAAACATAACTCAATATTTGGCATGTTATGAACAACCATATTTCAGAGGAAATTATTGGAATTCATTTATGTAGCTCATAAGCCTGAAACTAAATTACAGCCACGAATTTTGGCTCAGCCGAGTTCTCTGAACTGTAATAGCAAAGTCTGAGATAAGGTCTGTGTTTTTTAGACTTCCAGAACACAGAGTGAAACTTCCTTTTCTTCTTAAAATGTCAAACCTACCATTGCACATTTCAGCCGATAGTAAGATTTTTAATTATAAACCTCATTTTTCTGTAGATTTGGACTAAGTGAAAAAGGGAAGTGCTTCAGGTTCAAAGGAATTGCCACAGGTTGGGAGCAAATTATAAACAGCTTTGTTTGGTTATTTTATTCATGTACAAGAAAAAGAACAGATTAAGTCTGACTTGGTAATGTCTTCACTGTCTATATAAAATTAAAATATGACTGCTTCACAGTTTTTTCCAACCACTCAAGATATTTTCTGATTAAGAACATCAAACTCCAATTTTCATAAGCAAATACAACTGGTAACTCTAATTGTATAAAGTACAGCTTGCTTTTTTCCAGCATCCTTACAAGGAAGATATCCTTAGGTCCCTCTGAATAATGAATTTATCTCACTGTGCCTCAGCAGAGGAAAACACATGAGGTGAAAATCTCAAAAATAGTACTAAATTTTCAAATCAACATAATTGAAACAGTTTCCCACCTATAGATCCCGTAGATTAGAATTTGAATCCCATGCTGATCTTGAGTATTAACAACTTCACAAGCAAAACAATAAAAGCCCAACCTCGATTTGAAACTGTTGTTTTTATCAAGCATCTAACTTATTCTCATGCGGTGTTAGAGCACCACATGAAAAAGGGGCTATGCCATAAAGGTGTCAGAGAGCATAGAAAGTCAGTGCTGCTTAGCTGAAAGTTTGTGATTGCATCACAAAGAAACTTACCACGTATTTCAGCCTTGCATGACTTTATTTTACTTTCTAAATGCTTGCAGATTTCTGCTGACCTCTGTACAAATTAAAAACACTTTTATCATATGGTATGTAAACGATTTAAAAATGAAACAAACTTGTTGGATCAAGTTCCTAGATTCAGCTGAGCTATGCTTGACACCGAGCTTGAAAGGGAACAGAAGAGAAAAGTGACTTTTGTCATCTTCACCTTTGCCGCATCTCTGGCATTTGCAGGAGTGTCTTTTCAGAACCTGTTCACTTCAAGGTGCTTCTGATTTCACCTGTACCATCTTTGTTATCTCCAGTAATTATACGCTTATCAGGCTGACTAAAAATAATTCAAAGGAAGACTTTGTTCCACTCTATTAAGGAGTTTTCAGCGTATCTGATACAAGTTATGTAGTGATAAAAGCTATATAATCATGCAATTAATTATTCTATTTCCTTGTGTAAATGATGCGCAAATTTTGTTACCGAAAGGGATGCTCCTCTATTAACAGAAACATTAAAATTATTAGTGATTTAGATATGAAAATGTATACTTAATTAGGATTACCACTTGAACTTACAAAAGCCAAGACTTTCAAATAGTTGATATCCAGTCTAAGACACCTGCTGGTCTTTTCTTGTCTGATCAAGCCCAAAAGAATACTATTATTAACTTTTCATTTCTGGTTTTCATTGTTTTTTATCTCCCTGAAAAGGTAATACTCCCTGTTTAGCTTTAGAATTAAATTGTACATAGTCACTTGTCATCCTTCTCCACATTTTCACTTTGTTTTACATGATAGGTTTTAAGACTGCCAGGCTTCCACTTGGGAGGGTGGCTAGTGTCTGAATGCTGAAACTTTGTAGAGGTGGTTACCCGATGCTATCAATACTGATCAGACACGGTGGTTGTGATTGCAAGGTAGAAAGCTGTTCATGCCAGTGAGTTGTAATGTAGGCTATAAATCAATTCCTGTGCTGATAGTTATTAGCAAAATTCACCTTCCCTTAGAGAATCCTCCATTTTAGTGTTTAACAATTTTGAGGCCACATTTTAGAAATTCTTGTGAATCCTTGTCCCAGTGCCTTACCTGAGAGGAACCTAAAAAAAAAAGCAGCTGGAAAGAAAAATAACTAGGAGAAATTGCTCAGATTCCTGCCAAGAGCACCAAAGTATATTTTCTACTCCACAAGACACTGCAGTGCTTTTACATACAGCAGAATCTCATTATTTTGTACTTCATTATTCATATCTTGGGTAAGCCACATAATCCGAGCAGAAGTTAACAAGTTCTTCCCACATCCAGTAAAAAACATTAACAGCAGATGCTAAAGGAATGCTTTATTTCCAGTAAATTTTTGGTTTTGCAGAAAGAAAATTCACTGCTTTCACTTGTCTGCAAATAATTTAATCTAAAATTGAATTGCCAGCATTAATTAAAGCTAATTCCCAGATTCCACTGTACTTCAAGATAACTAGACTGTTAGATTCCTCAAGAGTGCACTTTCTTTTCAGAGGAGAAAGAGGTATAATGCCGCCAACAAAAAACTCTGTGAAGCTTTGAATCTTCCCCTTCCATGGAGAAGTACGTAAACAGTGAAATGGAAATTGTTATATAAAAAACTGAACCACCCAGAAAGAATACTTACTTTTTTTTTTTTTAATTCATCAGCATGAGGAGATACTAGTATGGAATCCAATCAAGTCTGTGCTTTGAGTAGAACTAAGGATCAAGACAATATCTCCGTCAAGACAGACATATTTTCAGTACTTTCAGTTTAAATAATTCATTCCATTCATAGAGTACAAGTATAAACCAACTTTTCTGAGTAATAACTAAGTGGAAATAAACTGTGTATGGCAGATACAGAAACAACATTTATTTAAAGCTATGAACATTTTCTGAGATATTTAATTCAGGTTCTGAAGTACTGCTCCAAGTTTGATCTTGTTAATTCATTTATAACCCATAGCAGTCTTGGCCTAGGCTAAGAATGCCAAAAACTGAAGATTAAACTGAGTAATATTATATAAAGTAACAGATGGGAAAAGGAGTGGTTTAACCACAAAGCTAAATCCCACTGCTGGAAATTAAACACAAGGGAAGGAACAAAAAGCAAGGTATTCAAAGGACTAAGTCCGGCAACTGAATGGCAAAAAAAATCATAAATATCCCTCTGCACAACATTAAAAATAAGAACACCTGTTCTACTATAATTATTACAAACCTCCAGGTTAAGCACAAGTCATTCTTTTTATGTGTAAGGCCATCATCCTAATCAACAAAGAAACAGCACTGCAAATGTGGGATCCAGCCCAAAGGTTTTGTGCAGTCTGAAACCTTGCAGGCTTTTCACATCTTTGGAATTAATTGTTAATGAATATTCTGGCCATTGCTTTTCATCCAACTTCCGCCTGTTGTCATACTTTCATAGAGCAGGCTTTATGTCAAATTTGTAGTCCTGCAATAAATCCAGACAAAGATGGCAATGGACAGAAGATACTCGCTTTTTATTTGTGAAAAATACTTTATGAAAATTTTTTAAAAAGTGAATCTGTTGTTAAGGCATGTTACAGGCGATACTGACCCCTACTTTCTCATGTGATCCCTTCATTTAGCACTGCTCCAATTTCCTGATCAGGTGCTCCTTTTTCCTAAAAGCCATGGGAGTAGTGAAATGGCTAGTCTGACTTCCAGATCATCTGTAACATAGTCTGTGCCAATGGAAAATGTGGGGCAGAGACCTGCTGTCATGTCCTGGCTCCTTTCTCTCCATACGGACTGCATTCAGGCAGGATAGTGAATGACTGAGCTGTCTCCACTCAGCAGTAAAACAGAGGTCTTCCTGAAGAGAGGAACTCCGTGCTGCATGGCACGCACCATCACACCTGCCCTGGGGAAAGGGAGCAGAAGGCATGAGCAAGCAGATCACCACTACACAGATTCCTAATTCAGGTCCTCAAGACTGAAAACCTGGCCACTGCTTCCATTTGGCCCAAGAGTCCAGCTTTTCTCTCTAGATACTTGAATGTGGTAAGGATGGGACATATTTGGGCCATGTTCTGGTGTGTGGTTGAACCATGTACTCTGATCCAAGATCCCAAAAGCACTTCCAGATATCACAGTGCAGGCTTTAGGACAGTGGTGTTTGTTCCAATAGTCTCTTGGCTGTTCTAGCAAACGCCATAAAGAAACACATAACACAGCTCCAAGGGCTATTTTCTCCTCCAGGGTTGAGCAGACTTCCTGCACTGCAAGAATCCAGTTTAGTGAAGCATAGCAGTATAAAAGTGGACTCACATAAGAGTCATTATTCCTGCATGGTTTATGGGTGCTTTACACTTTTCTGTCCTTATTTTGATATATATCAGATGGACATTTTGACTGATATTTATCGATTACAATATCGTAAATTAAAATTAAAAGTAAAGTGGAAAGCATAAGTGATTATCTTGCCTACAACTGGATAAGTAGGGGAACATGAACTGAACAAGCTATATAGAGGAAGTAAAAGGAAAACTGGCAATTCAGAGTGAGCTTAATTCATCATGAGCACATGTGGAATTGGCTGCTGTTCTTGCATTTAATTAATACTCTCGTGTCCAGGAAAATAAATTGAAAATATTCTTAAGCCAATCCTTCAGTAGACAGGAAAATAAATGTAAAATTATATTTAAAGTTTTTAACATTCAATTTTAATGTGTGATTCAGTAGACAAAATGAGGCAATTTACACTGACATTTTGTGACAGTTACACACAATAGTTCAAAGAAGAATTATGGCATTAACTTTCTGGTTCTGAATAAAGTTATGATGTAGTTAGCAATCACCAGCCAGCTTCCTTTCTTAGTGGAAGTTCTTTGAACATATCCAGGTTAAACTATATAACACAACTGGGCCGATAAACTTTCAAAAGCTTTCCTTAGTCTGGAATATATCAGAAAAAGTACAAGGACAGCTCCTCATTGCCACAAATCATTCAATATCGTTTGCACCAACCAAAGGAAGATAAAACTGTTCTGAAAAAGTAGCTGACATTTTTATTTTAAAGGATTGATTTGAAAGTGTCCTTGTTTTAACCTATTTGCCTAAACCAAACTAAATACCTTTTCTGCTGTCTTAAAAATCTCAAAGCCCTCTTCAAATCCCTTCACTGACTTTCTTTCATCTACCACATTAGATTTTATCTCTGCGGATGAAAACCTACTCCCTACACACACCTCCAAATACTCTCTTCAGTGACAAGAATCGACCTTTAACCCTGGCTGGGTGGTCTAATCCTTTCCACAAAGCTTTTATTACCAATGTATAGATCCAGCTTATGTCCTTCTTTGACCCTGTATGTGCCAACCATACTCCTCCCTCTCTTTCCAGTTTATTGTTTCTTTAACAGACGCTCTTTCTTTCACATCTGTCCAAAGAAGTGCTAATCTAATAATAGAGCAGGATTATAATAATCACTTTTATTAGAATCACCGCTGATTTTATATGATTCTATCCATTCCTTACATTTCATCTTTTTAGACTGTAAAAACCCTAAATCTCTTTGTCCACAAAACTCCTAAGACCCATGGGTCAGACAGGAGCAATTGC
The DNA here is from genome assembly GCA_013400535.1 of Scopus umbretta. Taxonomy (NCBI): domain Eukaryota; kingdom Metazoa; phylum Chordata; class Aves; order Pelecaniformes; family Scopidae; genus Scopus; species Scopus umbretta. The sequence goes on from VZTL01000827.1 coordinate 16,404, forward strand.
TTGGATTTCTCATGCTATGAGATAGCCTTGGGCACTGCTGATCCAGTAATCCATCAAATGTGCCAGTTCCTGTTGGCATCAGCCACAACTTTCTGTTCTTGCACAGTTGCAGAGTGGATTTACATCAAAGGATCGTCTCCAAATTAATGCTTCATATTGTCTATAGCAGAAACTTGCTGAAGTCACCTTTTGACATGGAAAACAGATCCTGGACCTCACTGAAAACAGTCATTGCATTTTAAGAACAAAAAGTTCATAAAGACAATTCTGTCTAGCTGTAAAGGATCTCATGAAAGTATCATACCTGCCCAAGCTCAGACAGGTCTGTTGAACACTGTTAGGACTCCTAACTTATGATGCTGACAAAAAAAAAGAACCATTTTCACACTCCAAATAAATCTGTAAGTCCATCAGAAGTCTTTAAAGATCAGTCCAACAGGCACGTGCTACTTTGTCAACATATGTGAATTTTCCCTGGTACTGTGCTCCAATTTTTTGAGGTACTATGCAAGGTGCATCAACACTGACTGTTCTCTACTTACTCATCCCACTGTTAACTAAGGTTTATTCCAGACTTTGATATCCAAAGAGTGGAGGCTGAGCGGCAAGTCCATTTATGCAGTGAATGTATTTCTAACTACTTATCTGTCCTCTGGTCTGACAACACTGTTCCAGGTAAGGCCAGTTGCATGAGGGCAAATATACTTTACACCATGTCTTGCCCTGAGGCTGGTACTGGTTCCTGGAGGCAAAGGACCGTATCAGCTGATATAGTTATTTTAGCAGATAGATGGTGTGCCAGTCTATCTTAGTATTCAAGGTAGTTTGACTTTGCCTGCTGACAGCTTCACTGTTAATTTCAGAAAAATGTGTGCTGGTGGGTGATTTATTCTTGCATGTGACTGAAAGACCTAACCCTTCACTTAAAAAAGTTTGTAGATTGTTTAATACGGAATACATTTCCTATGTCATCAGAAATAACAATTTTTTCTCCTCCATACTTAGATTTCAGCTTGCAGTGGATGTGTTTCTTGATTGCATCTTTTGTTTGTTGGTCTCTGTGAGACTTCCTAGATGAAACTAGTCTTGCTGTGAGGTGAGTCACTGTTGTCATTTCAATTACCAAAGAATTGCTTTTCTAAATACTATGAGCATTTCTTGTTATTTAGCATTTTCTTTTTAAGAACAGTTAAAATTTACATCAAAACGTCACAATCCTCTGTGTTATTTTTGTTCTCATACTCAGTGCACAGTTAGTAACCCTTGCAGTGAAAAACATCTTCCAAACAAACTCTTTGCTTACCTTGGCTGAGATTCTGCTGTCTTTCCTTGTTAGGGCACCGCAGAGTGGTGTGGCAGCATGCAGTGCATTGGACCTACCCAGCTTTCCAGAGGATCTTTGTCCTTTCAAGGTTTTGCATGTTTCCCTCTGAAGCTACATCTCATATCCGATATCCCTCGGGATGCTGCTGCAAGGACTCCCAGAAGCTTCTCCCTTGGTGGAGACCTCGTTGCCTACCTCCTTTCATAGTGTGGTCTCCAGAAGATATCCATTGTGAGCATGCTGTTGCATTACCCATGGCATTGAATCTGCATCAGGTTAAGCCCAAGTTTTGTAACAACCAAATTGGAATGTAGTTTAGATTCTGGGCAGCATTTAAAGGAGGGTGGGGGGGAACCAACAAAAAAAATTAAACCATGTAAGAGGATGTGTATGTACATTGTGCAGCTATGTCAGGGGTGGGTGGCAGGTGAAGATAGTGGGAAAATAAATAGTGGCAGATGGCTTGGGTGAGGGAGTCCATTTTCATTTCTTGAATGAAAGTCCTTGCAGCTGAACAAGGTCTGTCCTTGAAATTATTTCCATGACCAGTAAAATATGAGGGAGAAGTATCTGATTCTGTCATTCTGGTACCTGCATTAACCTAAAATGAGTTTTTCAAAATACCATACTTCTAAATGAGAATAAGATGTAGCAGTATAAAGAGGTGTCCTCTGTGACAGAGGGAGAATGTAATGCAAAAGAATTGACCAATGCAAATAGCAGTATTGGCAGGGTTGTTTTTTTTAAAAACATAGCACATATATTTTCACATCCAGCACAGGAAAGGTTAAAACCCTAAATACCACCAACTTTATCTAACAAATAGTTTTATTTGCTATTCTCCCTTTTAGGGAGAATAGTGTCTTTTAGGGATTCTTCAAAACTGTTAGAGATAAACAGTTAGCTCGATTGGCAAGTACTATGCAAACATATATGCAATACAAACTGTGAAAATAGCTAATCCAAATGACATCTACTTCCCATATTTGACAAGTACCCAGATTGGCAAATTCCATAAAGGCCAAGGAGGCAGATAATGTTTAAGATTATATTGTTTCTGTGTGTGCACAGATTTTCCTCTTTGGTCCCAACAGATTTCCTACAAATCTCAATTTTAAAACATTTCTGTTAATGAATCATATGCTAAAATCCCTCTATCAATCTTACAGCTATAAACCAGCAAAACCATTCTGGCACAGTGAATCATAATACTCAGCGTCTTAGGGGATAACTCACAAAAAAAGAGATTTAAAATTCAGAATCACAGTTACAGAAGTAAAACTCTTGACATTTCCCCCTCCCGCTTCTCCAGCTGCACCAAGTGTGAAATGATTTAAGGTCAAGTCCTCACTAGGCAAAGCAGTGTATGCTCAGTGTAGCGTGAAAAACCACCACCCCTATTTTGACAGAACCCGTTTAATGTGAAAAAAATGAAAAATGTCAGTAAGCCCAGGTTTACAAGAGAAAGAACAACTAATTCAAAGGAAGTTCAGGGCTGAATGGTGCTGTTATAAAGATGATAACATTTGTCTCAACAAAAGCAATGCCTACCTGGATCAGTTCATTAACCCCCTTATCTGCTACTTCAAACCTCTTGTTATTTATTTACTTTCAAATATTAACCATTTCTTTTCAGCCAACTAGAAATTAATTAATGTCAGACTAGTTCTTGCAGCCCATAAATACATTTTAAAAAAAAATATTTGCCAACAAAAGTCTCAAAAATGGGAAAGCCATCTTTATTTTTAGGGTTTACAAAGGAACCACCTTTGCTGATTTATTTTTACTGTATTGTTAGCCAAGATAGTTTCACTGGAGATTTTTCCTTCTGTGAACCCTGTACCCTCTATTCTATTGTGCTTCATGGGGTCTGAGTGGATGTGAGGAAAGTGCACAGCCCCTGGGTAAGTGTTTACATACTCTTGTAGTACTGATGAGGGAAGCAATGAACTATGTCCACTGGCTTCCCTAGAATCTGTTACAGAAGTCATTGATTTCTTTATCAGTAGCAAGAAGTGTTTTGGGCAGAGAAATAAATTCTTCAGCTTTGTGACTTAGGAGTGAAACCTGCTTTATGAAGAGCTTGGTCCATGCTTGAGATTTATCCTGAACTTTTTTTTTCCACTCTGAATTTTCTGGAACTTCAGTATTTTGAACAAAATTCTGCTCCCCTCCTGATCTGATGTGAATTATTCATAATTGTCTGGAGAGCTACAGAGAGGAGCCTGGGCATTTTTGCACCTCCAACTCTGCCAAGAGCTGAGGAAAAGGTCTCTGGTTCTGGCATTTCCTGGAGGAAGATGACAACTGTCTCACTGCTCCACCACCAGTTTGAGATGCACTGGAACAGCCTAGCTATATCCTCCTCCAACCCACTGGCTTGCCACCTCACATGCATCAACATTTGAATACCCAGCCGCTGTGCCAGCTTGGTCCCTGCTGTCCACAAGATGACATACCCAAGCTTAGGAGCTTCATTTACACTCTCCAAGAGCCATATGCCATTTCAGACCCGTGGACTAGCAGCTCTGACTTATATGGGCAAATAAGGGAATGCTGAAGCCTAGCACATGCAAATCCAAAATACCCATATTCCTCGGTGAAGTTGCCAGGATGTTTCAAAGGACTCGCTTCTTCAAATTGTTTCCCATCTTGTTATGGTTCACATCTTATGGTAAGAATGAACAGCAATAACATCCTCATTTAAATCTCTGTGCAGGGGATGGCCTTGTTAGCAAATTAATTTTACAACAAAATGTGAGATAATTGGACTGAAGAAGCAGTGTAAAAGAAACACAAAAAAAAGTGATTTGGAGACACTCCATTATCTCTATAAGGTCTTTTCAAAGGGAACAGAGGAAATGACATAACCAGAAGTTTATTTTTCCTTATATCATAGAATCATAGAATCATTAAAGTTGGAAAAGACCTCTGAGATCATCTAGTCCAACCGTCAACCCAACAACACCATGTCTACTAAACCATGTGTTGAAGTGCCACATCTACACTTTTTTTGAATACACGTGCCACGTCTACACGTTTGTTGAATACACGTTTTTTGAATATATGACCAGTTGACTCTAGTATTTTTCTTTGGTTCTTAGTTTTATAAGTGATAATTCAGGATACTTTAATAAAATATGACATTTTACCTAGGAAAAGAATGGTTTTACTCTAAAGATGAACCTGAAACCTTTTTCTGCTGCCCAAATCAGTATAGTTCAGCATCCTGAACTACCTTTTCTGTGGAGGGGGTCAGAGAGTCAGGCTCATTTGTAAAATAAGCCTGGGCAAAAGAAGAATGCCAGAGGATTAATGCAGTCTTTCCTTAACTTCACTGGGAGCTGGACCAAGCCCTGTCCTAGATGAGCCACAGAGGCAGACCCTCCTTGCATGCTTGTGCCTCCAGCAGAAGCCTGGAGTGACCTTCTTAATACAACGGATTCAACACGTTGAGTATCACAGCAGTGACTTGAGCACAGAGCAATCCTGGATGTAGCTGGAGATACTTTCGCAATACGAGTTAGTGACTGTTGTGCGAAGCACCTATAGGCACGTGTCTTTCAGTGGATGTTGTTTAAGTTCATGCAGTGATACTCATTAAAAGGTCTGAAGGTTTTAAAAGGGCCAACATTTTTCTTGTTATTTTGTCTTGCTTTCATAAGACTAATTACTGGCTGCCTGTTAGACTGTATGTGCTAGTGTGTCAGACTGGCAGCAGTCTATGAGGGAAGCCTACCTCGACCGGCTGAACGAGCGCTTTCCCAGGCTGTAGCGTGCAAAATGGAAGTAAATTGCGTCTACAGCAAAAGCGCCTTCTAACATACCAAACACCTTCAGACTGAAGAATTTTGCCTGCTTTCTTTTCCTGTGTGAGGCTGCCGCTTCAGAAAAGGTGGATGGTAATGAAGGCAAAATCTAAACAGAAACGGGCTGCTGCTGCACTCTGAAAACCCTGTAGCCATGTCGCTGCAGCACCAGCTCTGCAAGGACGTGCTGGATAACAGAAGAGACGGTCTCCGTCTTGCTGCCCTGCTGCAGTCTCCAGGGCTGGCTGGCATCGGGCAGTCGCAGAGTGCAGGTAGGATGGGTGCCCGACAGCGCTCACACAGGTGTGGGTGTCCATATAAATCGCCTCGAATTCTGGCAAGGCTGGCACAAGAGGCTGCAGAGACTCGGATTTCTCCTTACAGGCTCAGCTCCTGGCTTCTTGGCCTAACATGGGAGAGGAGTGCAGCAGTGGCAGTAAAATGGCTTCTGTAGAAACCTATTTAGCTGACGTCATAGTATCACTAATAATATCTAGAACATGCATGTATGATTTTCAAGGAAGAAACAAGAGAAAATACAACACGGAGAAGTGAAGGACACACCCACGGGGAAAAAAATGTGGTGAAGCTGCTACTAACAAAGTTTTGTACCATTCTGCACATCTAAACCTGTGAGCACTGAAAACAATGAGATGTAAAATGAGAGGCCAAGGTTTTTGTTACATCGTATGGCCTATCTATTTCTTATTTAAAAAAAAGCACCATAGAAAACACTGCATTTAGATTGCAGAACTTCCTTGTTTTGTGTCACTGGGATAATTGCATTCCCTTATCAGTGAGTTTAATTTTCTGCCACATAACACTACTATCTCTTTTAAGTTTCATGCTTTCTTGTTCTCTTCATTCCCTTTCCAAAAGTAATATCTCTTGACTAACAATTTGTTCTCTGCCCCTCTCTTTCTTTTGTATTTCTACAGGGAAAAAAATTGTTGTCAAAACACAAGAGATGGATAAGTAATTTATAAACAAAGTAGACACACTGCCTGGAGAACATACTTAAAATTCTTATTTTTTAACTAAGAGTCTGTTCTTTATCAAACAATCTGAAATACTGACTCAGAAGTAGGTGATTCATGTCATAAACATTTTTTTTCCTAAAAATGTGACATTTCATCACACCTGTGGTCCAAAGCAAAGGTGTTCTGAGGACATCATATCCAATCCCCCAGATCCTCTGTTTCACTGTGAATGGCACTGTCATTAGGTCATCATACTGCGTCTCAGTAAGGCGAGAACACTGAACTTCAAGAGATACAACAGATGTCACTATGAAGTAATAATTTTTTGTTAGATTTTTGTTAGAGCAAAAGTTTGAAGATGTCTGGATTTGACAGACACTGCTGCTTACATACAGTATCCACATTTGATAATTTTCGTCAGGCAAAGAGCTTCTATTAGTGAACCTGCTCTGGAAATTAATTGCTATCCTACCATCCATATGTCCTCTTCTGCATTATCCCACAGTTGGCAAGGAGCAGGCTTTGCTTCGAACTAGCCACTGACATTTGTGTAATGTGTATGTGTTATCTGTCATTTCTGTTTGCAAAACCACACTGGAGAGTGGAAATAGACTCTTAAGTGTCCAACATAAAGTTCTAATACAAACCTCCACAGATGCTGAAGTTCTGTTCCTTACAAAGAATATTTCAGAGAATAGAGCAGATATTTTACTTTATTGGAACTCAGCAGAAGTGAGGAAAAAAGTAAAATCATTCAATCCACTAAATAGTTTTTTGAATAGTCCTGATACTTTTGCAGTATCACTAGCATCACCTACTTCTGAGAGCCCGTGAATGCCATAAGTACTGATAATTTCCTTCAGAACTGCACAGTAATCACAGTACCTTTTTTATTGCTTTCAACACTTTTATCTGAATACTACTAATTCTTGCATAATGATTTTATTGACAAAGAGTTTGTCTAAGAACCAACACCATGTATTAGTAAATAATTAGGCTACTCAACTGCTAATTACAATACTGCATTGATTAAACTAACTCCTTGACTTTTTTACTAAGCGTTTGTATCTAGAATCTTGGCTGTTTATATTCTTTGTTGTTATACTTTTTTTAAAAATTACTAAGCCACGTATGTATATACATATGTACGTATTTCTACCTGTAACAGTTAAGCGATTCAAATTGCCACAATTAATAGATAGTCTGCAGTGGTGGCCCACATGAAGGAAACAAGCATCAGTTATACATCATGAAAGCAGTCACTTGAAAAAACATACAGCAGTCAAAGGACAGATCAACCACAGACCAAATTAAGCCCCGACGAATGATCAATCCAGACAAACCGGTGACATTAGCTACCCCTAATACAGTCCAGGGAGAAGTTAGACAAGCCAGAATAAAAGATATTGCGTTACTGACAGCGGGAGGGGGATCTCTGTGGTCCATGTGGAGCCATCAGCAGCATCCCCGTGCAAACGTGGGCTTGGCAGGCACTTTCTGAAGAACAGTTTGCTGGAGGAAAGCATGCAAACAGGAAAAAGAGAACCAAGGAGGGCAGAAGAGAGGGTTTCAAGACTTTTTGTCCTAGAACGAAATCTATTCCTTTGAAACATTTCATAAACATAAACACCTCACTCCCCCAAGATAAAAACAGACAGCAACAACTGGCTGAATGCTGGTCTTTCTAGAAGCAGCTTAATTTCAGCAATGTTTGATTAATGTCAGAAATAGCAACACTGACAGAATCAATCGTTGCTAGAGTTTCTTTCTTTTTTTACATAAAGAATAAGCTCTCTAACACGAACCTCATTGAGAGCCTGTTGCTGAATCAATCTTCCCAGTTAAAAAAAATGTGAAGTCAGTTGTGAGAAGAGGAAAACAAAAAGCTTACTATACCCTCGTGTTTCTCCTGGTGGAGAAACTCTTTACAGACTCCAGTGGCAGTCAATTTCTGGCCAAGGATTCTTACTGACAGCCATTACATCTATTGATTGCCGGAAGCGCCCATGTGGAGACCAACAAGTAGCACAGTCCTCAATTCGCAGCCTGGGGATCTATCTGGATGCTTAAAAATCTAGTATGTTTTTTTCTGAAAGGATTTGTCAGGGCCCTTGGCTGCCTCTGGTACCATGGGACCATGCTTGGCCACGGCAGCCCTGCCTGCCCCTGCCTGGCTTGCCGCGTGGCTGCCCTCGCCTCCCTGCTTGCCTTTCACTGGGGAGCAGCCCAGATCTTGCTGCTCCCCAACAGAATTGTGTATGAGGTGGTTTTAAAACATCCCTTTAAATATCAAAGCACTTTCCCCAGCTGAACACGTTACATGGTAACATGTTATTTCTCAGCTTTTGGTTCAAGGCCAGACTACATTTTATGGTCAGTGTGGGAAAAGGAGCGAGAACTTTCTCCTGCTTTTTTCCTGCTCTGCTTTGCTCTGTAAGCAGAGCAATTACTGTCATGCACCAGAGAAGACTTTCCAGCTGTGGGAAGTCCCACAGGAGAAATTTCGAGGAAGAAAATGCCTCTAAAGTATTCTGTTAGCGCGTTACGCTCTGCTTACTGCACTGCCAAGGCAGATAATTGACCCTTCATGAAAGACCCCTACAGCACTGAACTCCAGATGTGACAGCTAGAAGGACATGGCAACTTTTGTGACGTTCACATGCTATCAAATAACTGACACTCAGGAATCTCACTTGTCCCCGTATCGCCAGTGGAAACATGATAGCAGCAGACCTAGCCATACCTCTCTCAAGGAGGTCCAGATATAAGAGGGGAAAAATAAAGCATGGTGCTAGCAAGTGAAAAAAGTCCTAAAGATTTTTCCAAAAAATCTATTAAATGCTCAAGATGTGTTAAGCTTCTGACAGTGGCTATCCACATCCAGATGAAATAGAAGTGCAACTGCTAGGGCATCAGGATTGTGTGATTTACAAAATGGTTTCTGGGATGTTCCAGTCTTGTGCTCTGTATTGATTCACTGTCTGTTTCCTCGCCAAAGAGCAGTGCTCAGAGCAACATTTCATGTGCTTTTCTGAGGGCTTCTTACCATAGGACCATGACAACTCTTAATTAGGAGGTTTTCAGTGGGTTTTGCCCAAAGCCACTGTCAGAATATCTCTGCACTCTCTTTAATGGTTAGAGATATTGCGAGGTTTTTTCAGGCATATATAGATATATTCACAAATACAGATGTAAGATCCAAATTTGCAGTGCCTGTACTTTTGGCAAATCCTTGTGATAATATTAGATAGATGTAATTTGTCACTCGACTCTTCACCCTGTAGCTGCACTCGGGTCCCTAACCCATCTGCGAGGGACATCACTAAGAATTTCAAACCACTCAGCAAACTCTAGCAGCTCCCTTCCTTTCCAAAAACCCAATTTGACAGAGTCATGTTTTCTCATTCCTCTCCAACTGTGCAATTCACACACACCCACAGACTTTCCTTCCCTCAAAACCTCCTGGCTTGAAGGCTGGATTCAGTCTGGAAGCAACAGGATGAGGAAGAGTTACTGACAAAAGTGCATTTTTTCTCCAGGTTTTCCATGACCTGTTAGTCCATGCTGACGTTGTGTCTCCTGTTATTTAGTAAAGGACAGCACTAGAGGCAGCGGGCAAGCAGAGAGGAAAGGCAGGGGAGGGCAATGGAGCAACTAGAACTGATGTGATGAAGAGTCCTAGCTCCCACCTTCCCTTTCTGGCTCCAAGCACAGACTCAAAACCTCTCAGGCAGCAGGAAAAATGAAGTCCAGCAGTAATTTGTAGGGGAAATACAATTAGTCTATTAAGGTTATTTCACTACATAATCCTTTTTGCTCCATCACAATAGTGCCTTCCCTGGCCTCTGCTGAGAAGGACTGTAAACTCCACAGGAGACAGGCTGAAAACCACCACTGAGAGTTACTCGATGACTGCTTTTCTGCACAGAAGCTCTGTTGGAGTACTGTGCCTTTGGAGTAAAGGAGGTGCACAGCTACCAGCCTTTTAACCTTTCACAGAGGCTGTGGAGAATGAAGGGCTGCTGGTAGGACACTGCATCCCAGGGACAGTGAGGACACTTTTTTTTTTTTTTT
>VZTL01000827.1:26610-51662 GCA_013400535.1 Scopus umbretta
TTTTGGGGGGGGGGGATAGGAAGCTTGTAAGGGATGTGTTTCTTTCACAGACTAAGTTGCAGATTATTTTTAACTCCTTCATTTTGAGCTGGTAGTATGATCCCAGTTTACCTAACTTCGCCATCTAGTGCCTGAGTCCACAGCACTTGCTAACAGCAACAAAAGCCTAGGGAGACCCCGGAGGGTAGCCATAAGACATTTAACAAAGAGAATATTACATCAAATCTGTGTTGTCTTGCACAACAACCTTGCCCATCAAATCTGTGTTGTCTCAAGATAAGTTTGTTCTTTAATTCATTGGCATAACTCCACAGTTATTCCACTAGCTTTGCTGGACCACTTGTTCTAGAGGCAACATCCATTTTAGAGAGTTAAAATAATTGAATGCCATGTTTAGTGCAAAGAAAGTTTCAAACTTGTTATGGGAATTCAAAATGTTTTAAGGGAACATTTCAAGAAGTGACTATGTTCTTGCAAAGAGGTTGATGGTAATGGCTTTCTTCACACTACAGGTACCGAAGACCTCATTATTTTTGAGTTGATAATCCTTTATCACAGATACATTGGCAGAATCATGGAAGAAACTGTCTGAAGAATTTCATCTGCAGATACCACCATTATAAATACCAGTTCAGCTGTCCATTATAGGATGCTACATACTTACTCTCCCTGTAACTGGCATCTGAATCTGAGTTTTCTCCAGCAGCACTGCAAGTTTTCCATGTGGCTTTTTGAATGATCAGTTTAGGTTATTAGAACTTTCAACGTACGGTCTATTGAATCAGCTACATGAGAAGTGATTTATCATAGCTACCTACCACCTCTTCCGCTGCTAAAACACTGAAATAGATGCACTTCAGAGGAAAAAAAACAGATTACAAATTCCAGCAGAAAGAACATGAAAGCAGGAGACTAGCTGTCCTCAGACACAGCAGTCCAACTGCGATTGGCACATAACCTTAATATGTAGATATTTACTAAAGTATTATGTTTATTTAAATTTTATATTTATATTTATTTAAACCTCAGTATTTTAAAATTGTATATTTATTTAACCCTTATTATTTAGTATAATAATATATTCCCTATAATTATATTTTTATATTAATAAGTATTATATTATATATTAGTATATATTAGTTAGTATATTAACCCTTATTTTTAGTATAAGGCACAAAACCTTAGTATTTCTGAGCTGCAATGAAAACTATTCCACTTCGTTAAATATTTTCCATCATAACTGAAGGAAAAACATGTGAGTGACTACACAGTCCCTTTCTGCAACCCAACGCCAAAGAATCCATCCATCCCTAGGTCCCTACAAGAGTGAGTTAACCCTTTCACTGTTACGAATCCATTACCTGGAAGGGCTCAGATACACTAAATGACAGGTAGCAATAAAACCTTAAGGGCAAAGAACATAAATAAATTCCCCAGAAAACCTTTTGAGTAAAGACTGGCAACAGTGACTATATGAATTCACCCATTCTTACCCTGCTGTAAATTTGAGATTCAGAAGCGGAAGAAAAAGGAGAGTAAGGAGCAGATCGCGCACACGCTGCTGGGTACAGGGGCATACTCGAGCAGTTACCAGGGAACCACTGGAGTGCCATAGATCCATGTTTTACCTTGGTTTATGGTTACTGCTCACATAAGCAAGCCATAAGATAAACACACCTGGTGTGAAATCAATGAAAACGATTTGCAACTAGTGGGAGGCAAACAAAGGGGTCTGGGCTTTGCCTCTACCTTGGACTAGGACTCTAAAGCCCTTTGCTTTCTTAGAGAACATGGTACCAAAAGGCTTTCTGTAAGAAGACATGTGTAAGAGTTAACTCCCGTGGACCCAAAAAATGCTTGAAATAAAATCCTCTCACCAAAGATGCAGATGACTTGTCAATGGAAGTGTTGATTAATGACTTGTTTCAATCAAATATTTAAGCCATTCTTGTCTAAACTACATAAAGATAGAAAAAGTATTATTAAAAAAGCTCTATGTGTTTCTTGGCAACGGATTATTTGGTTTGGCAGAGTGAAATGCATTTTCGTAGGACCTCTGATGAAGCTTAGCAGGAAGGTAATACACGTAAAAGTCATTTGACTTGGCAGTATGAACTAAATGGTTGCAGAGTGATGAATGATAACACTACATTTATTTTCATAGTTACATAGTATTTATATTATGTATATAGTACCTGTTAAAAATAATAGCACTAAGATTTTCTGCAACAGAATCCTAAGAACTTGTAGTACACATAGAAACACAGTCCAGGGCTGTACCAAACTGTTCAACCGGGACTTGCACCTGAGAGGAGCCAGCCTTCCCCTAGGCTGTAAGAATCTCTTTGGGTTTTAAGTCCATGAAATTCTGGGAGGCTAAATGGAACAAATGTATGTATCCTCCACATTTCCTTCTCCCTGTTCTTGAATGAATGAATTGTAAATAATCTTCCAAGTATGACAAACACTGGAGTTCACTGCACTTACCATCATAACGATATGGTAATTGTATGGTACAGTATGGCAATGAACACATGAGACATCATCATGGCTATAAACACTGTGTGATCACAGACACAGCTATAAGCACAGCCAAAGCAGAAAATCTTTGAAAAGGGACCGTTAATTTATTAATACATACTCCAAATAAGTAACTTACAGGTACTTTAATGTAAATATTGGTGGTGTGATAAGGCTTAATGGTCTCCCACATTCATCAGTAGCACATCCCAGGAGCCCAGGACTTTCGAAGAAATCAAAATACTGATTACAGCAGGGGATTCAACACTAGAGGCTCCTTAGGTTTCCCCCAACAATGTACCTTAACCAATAGATATCACACATTAAGAGGACAAGCAACAGCCAAAACTATATGTCATCTCAGTCTTCCAGATTGTACAAGGAATGACTGAAGATGTTCACTGAAAGGAACCTCTGTGCAGTGGCTGTTGAGAACTGCACCAATGAGAGGTGCACACTGAGTAAATAAGAAAAGACACTACAGATTGAAAAAGAAAAACAAAAACAAAACTAAAAAAGAGAATACCTTTCTCTGTCTTTTCTCTGTCTGTTGCTGAGGTGAATTTGCCTCAGCTGGGTCACTCAGGGAGGACCTGCCTCCTCGCACACCAGCAAGTCTCTTCCACTTAGTAACGACTCTGCCACCAAAGCACTTTGTAATCTTCAACCAATCGGCAAATTTTGCAGAGGAGATGTCAGACCCCCTGGATTCCAGCAAACCCTCCTGTGAAATTTTAACAGTGCACACACACAGAGCAGCCCAAGAAGGGGGGTGGCAGCGGGCACTGCGGTGCGACGCGCAGCGCTGCAACTCCTCGGCAGAGCTGTGGCAGGCAGGATCGGTTTTGGGCATCTAGGGCAAACTGAAAACAGACAAAAATACATTTGGGGTCAATCCCAACGTTTCCCTCATCCTGAAAATAAATATTTAATACCATCCTTTACACTTCAGGTTTCAGTATTTCTTCCTTCATTTTGCTTTAAAGACTTGAGTAACTTTGACAAATTTGGTCTCCAACATTTTTTTAAAGTTAAAATGTTTGATAGATAAGATATCTAAAGAAGTATTTTTATGTACTCATTTTGGTCTTGAAGCAACGCAAAGCTACATTTTGATAAGTAAATTTTACATCTAAAACATTCTCACTAAACTTGTAAAAACCAGTCTAAACTTGTGCACTAATGCTGATTTTCTACAAACACATAATTTAAAATTTACATTTTTTATATTTAGAAATTTTTTTCCACTATGATGAAGGAGATGGTGATGGTTTTCTCCCCCAGAGAAACCAAAATATAGTTTGTGTATTATTTAAATGAATAACACATTACATAACTAGTAGAAATCATATTATGTTACAGTTTGGGAAGAAAGCAGGAAATACCAAAACCTCAGGGGAAATGCAGATAACAGAGTGTAATTAGTCATATTAGTGTCTGGCCAAAAGATTAGATTTTATATCTATACACTTACTAAAAGTTTTACTAAGTGACAGCAACTGGCAAAGACTTTCTAATTGTATCCAAAAGATAGCAATAAAGACATTTGGCTGTTGCACAACGCCTTATACCGGGCACTGCATTTTCTGAAGTGCTGAGGAGACTTTGTGAGGGGTCTCAAGTCAGGTCTTGGGAGATGAAGCATCTTTTGAAAACTCAGGATCCATTCTTGAGCCACCCTGTTCTCCAGCAATAGTCTGACTGATTTGTGATATCTGATGGGGATGTGCGATTCATGGCAAGAAAACAGGAACCCTGTCTTTAAAAAAAAAAGGGGGGAATATGGCCTTTGTTTGTACTCAGCAGCACTCACTACTTCTCCAAGAACTTCGTTCCAAGGAGTATAACCAACCACCAGAGAAAGACACTTTCCAGGTCATTTGCAGATAGTTTTCAGATATCACCCACTCATGACTGTATCAAAGGGTAGCCTTGGCTCTTCCTCAGACCTGTTCTCCTGAAGGGAAGCTTTCACACCTGCACCTTGGCAAACCACAGCTGCGAACCAGACACTCATGGTGCAGCTGCACGGGGCAGTGGGAATTTTTTGTCTTGTGCTGGAAGGTCTTTCAGACACAGCACAGAGCTACCAAAACCCCTGCAGCTGCCAGTGGAGGTGTGATGATCTTGGACACATCTTGGGAATGATTCTCAGTCTGCTTCCCCGAGCAGGGCTGGGGAGCACTGGGAGAGGTCACAACAGAGCTGGCAAACAGCTTACACTCACAGCAGGTTTTCAGAATTAATTTCTTTCTGAATTTTGCACTGATAGGTTTCTCAATTTTAAATTATCCTAGTAGATTAAGACCTAGTTTGAAGCAAATGTTTTCTTCTGGAACAGATGCCAGGAGGATGAACTGACTGTATGAGTACTGGTAGGCATGCCCTGCGCAGCAAAAGATGCTTATTTTTTTCCTTTTCTAAAGACTACAGGTCCACTTACCTGCTGAGTCTTCATTAGACCTGGATGGTACTGCTTTACAGACTTTTATTTGTTTGTAAGCATAGATGTTGATACATCTTAACAGCTTCATTTTTCTTCCTTTATTTGCGGCTGATTCTTTCACAGACTTTTCTTCAAACTAAAATAACTGTACTGAATGCAAAGGCAACCTGTGTAACTGACACAATAGCTACTTTTAGTTGTACTATGAAGAAATATACATTGTCAATGTTGTCAATATCGAAAACATACATAGGAACATTTCTATTGGAAGGAAATCGAATGCAAACATATTAATGGCATTTTAAGTATAGCAGGGCTAAAGACCAATATATATAAGACTAGGCCTTCAGGCAGTGATGCATTGTCTTGTCTTTTTTTTTTCAGACATACTACTTAAAAAAACTGTGCTAGCCATAATAAATGAAAAATAATTGGTGTCCCACCAGAATTTCTTGAAAAGCGCTTGTATAGAATAATCAGATTGCCTTTATCTATTCAAAGAAAGTAAAATTCCCCCTATGTGAGCAGAAGCTTAGGGGTTTTTTTAGCCAGTATGAGAATTTCCAAACAAATTACCCAGAGCAGCTATCCCTGCTGAATAACTCTGCTGCTTTTCCATGACCTTGGACCAAAATCCACAGTTAATAGTCACCATTTCCCCAACTCATAGCTCTGGGCAGCAGTACTAAAATGTACTAATTTGAGCTAACTCTGCTACAGTATTTCATGAAGAAAGGTTATTTTTTTTCCCTCCTTAGGCAGGTTATTTTAAGGTGTCAGTTCAAATTTTTGGCACTGACGTCAAATCTTTCCACAGAAAAGCTCTTCCTGTTCTCCACAGGGCTGTTAAATGTAGAAGCAATAGACTTCATTCTCCACTAGCTGTAATTTTTCCGCTATCCTATTACTATAATTTTCCACCATGCTCTTGACAGCCTTGTTGGCTCTGCCTTTACCAGAAGAAAGGGGTCTATTTATTTGTTTTGTCTTGATGACATTTTCATCACGAAGGAGGAGGCGGACTTTGGCACAGACAGCTTGCTTTGGAGCAGAAGGAGAAAGAGAAGGAGTGGTAGCCGTGGCTGTACTTTGAACATAGACATAGCTTACAGCTGTATATTTCATGGGAGGAATAAATCCAGTAACAGCAGAAACAATAATAATGACAATGATGTGTGAGGTGACATTTTACAATGCAGGAAGAAGCTTTTCAGACCAACCTTGACTCTAAGCATCCCCACGTGACACTAAGAAATGTCCCTGAACGGTCCCTATCTGGAAATGTCCTATGAAGATTAGTAAGGACCCAGATCTCTTCTCACAAAGACTGCTGTCTTACTGCAACAAATTCCTCTATTTCGGTGGTCTTTTTGTACAATAAGGTGCTGCTAAATGGCAGTCACACTTCATAAGCTCAGAAAAGTGAAAGTCATAAGTAATACATCAATATAAAGCAATTCACTAGGAAAACGCACAATGCAACAAACAAACATGTTCTCCATGTTTGAATGCCTCACTCCTCCTTATTGCCTTACCCCAAGGACTGAATTGCACTGGTAATTCAGGAAGTCCCAGCTGGACCAAGGCACTCGGGGAAGGTCAAGACTTCTGACCTGAGCTGCCCAGGATCCAGGCTCTGTGTCCAGTGGTATTTCCTATGCAGCATAAGTTATTCTTATTGTTTCAGCTCAGGATGTCAGGAAAGCACAATATTTAGAAATGGGATGTCATCTCAAACTTACTATCATAAACATTTGGGAGGAGAGAGCGAACTGCTCTGCTTTCTCTGCTTAGCCAGGAATGGACCTGCCTTTGGGGATTTTAAAACCAATTAACCATGGGTCCAATCAGTTTTGATCAGTAGGCAAATGTTTAATTCTGGTCCATCCTTTGTATTACTTTAAAAAAAACAGGAGGCAGATTTTTAAGGTGATTTTTGTTGGTTGGATGTTCGGTTTCTGGAGATACTGCCTTTCAGAGACAGCTGGCTTAGAGGTCTACGTGTGCTGACAAAGGCAAGCACAGTGAAACTCCCAGGCACTGAACTGCAGCGTCTGTCCTGGGGAGGCGGTTGTTCTCTTAAAGGAGCAGAGGATTGCCCCACTGTTGTTTTTCTCAGATTTCCAGTCTTACAGAAAGTTTCAAGCTGCAGCCTCTAAAGATGGGGTCCCTCCTCAGAAGGCATTGAGAGATATTACAGGAGAGACGGACTGTTTTAGCCTTAGCTCCCTCAGCAAAGCACTTTGAAGGAGATTTGCTGAACTTTCTACAACCAGGAGCTCACAGCTAGTTCTCCTTGTGCAAGGAGAAGGTTTTAACATCTTTTCTTGCCCCTGTATATGCACAAGATCCAGAACAGCTGGTAGGATTAAATGCTTACAGTTTCTTTCTTGCAACACCCACAGTTTTTGCCATCTGTATGTGAGATGCCTTAGCTTTATAACTTTCGGTATTATGATTGTCTCTGGGAGCTGAAAGATGACTGAAATATTAGCTTTTATAAATGAGCATTTTCCAAATCACTGTGCCATGAAACAGTTACTTTAGCTAACTGGAGAAAAAAAGAATGGAAAAGATACCAGTTCAAGAGTTCAGGTGAATGTAAAAATGGAAGAGTAGACAAGTGAAAATCAGATCATAAAAATTATGCTGCAAATGTGTCATTATGTTCTGTTGAATGAATACTTCAGTGGGACAAAAGTTCCTTAAAGCTGTGCTAAAGAGCCCCAGAAGAAACCAAAATCTGTTCCAGATTCAAGTTCATACCCATACTGAGCCTGATGAGAGTTTGCCTGAGCAATTAAGTGCAGGACCTCGTTGAGCAGGCAGCTGCCTCAGAGCTCCTGCAACAGTGAAAGCCTGTTCGCCTGCCTTGGAAATTGGTGGTTATTGGAAATAGCTGAGTGGAGAGGCCAACGGATGACAGCTCCACAGAAACTGGCTTGTAGTGTTAATGGAGAATGGGAGTACTCTGCTTTGACTTGCATTTGCAGCATGGCACTACTGGCTTGAGGTCAGTCATTTCCCTAACTCGGAAGGCCCTGAAATAACCATGCAAAATTGTAGGGTACTTAGTAAAACTCCTGGGAGAAGTAATGCCGTCAGAACCTTTGAACAGGTTCATTGTCCTTTTCTCACTCTTCTTCTTCCCGTTTTAAAAAGGTTTATGAGAAATGGAGGACGATACTCTTTTGCCTACTGAGGGATCTTATGTATTGAAGCTGCAACTCAATTATCTGTGAAGCTTTTCAGAAATCTTCAGCACCGCAGCAAAATTTAGCATGGATTAGCTTCCAGCTGGGAAAATAATAGGTGGAAGTTTTGTTCCTTTACATATGGGAGAACAAATACATGGATATTTCTACATAAAATGGTAGCAATTTCTTTTCTGTGTATAAATAATTGCTGATAACTTGATGTAGAGGAAGGAGCTAATGATTTTGCAACTTGGCCCTGTACCTACAACACTGCGTGCCTAATCTTTTAGCCTTGTTCATGTATTTAGCCTTACTTCTTCAACCTTGAACCCCTTCTGTTTGCTGAGAACATCGACTAGGAGAGCAGAGAAGTGACTACAGTGAGCATTTTCATTTGAAATCTCATTTCTAGGTTGCTGCAATATTTGCAGCACCATAATGTTAGAAAGAAAAACAAAGACTTGGGGTTAAATTCCATGGCCTGTTTCAGTCTTTTTAAATTACTGCAGATCAAAACCCAATGTAGGCACTGTGAATTACACTGGAAATGGGCAAAAACAGCTATTGCCTTCCCCAGAAATTTAAAGTAATGCCTGTAACAGTTTCACAGGGGTTTTTTTGGCTCAGGTTGAGCATGCTTAAAACGGTAATTATGCACCTAGTCCTTCTGCACCTCTAGCCCAGCAACCCTCTTGCACAGAGCCCTTCTGGGAACATTGTGGTAACCTCAAGGGTGCACTCCTTTTCCAAGATAAAAAGTGCATGGTGCCATGTCCTCAGCACCAAAGAAGTTTTACCTCCCTGAGGGTCCTACAGGACAAATTACCCATTCCTGTCACCTGGGGCAGATCAGGAATCTGGGCAGGGGCCCGGCAGGTCCAACAGCTTACAGCTGAGCAAGAGGGTGAGCAGGACCCTGCACTGAGCTTCTTTGCTCCTTCAGGGAAATAATTCATAGAAGCATATTTTCTTCTTGTACTTGGGGGATATATGATGGATGTGTGCTGTTGAAAGCTCTGTCAGGTAAGGGAATACTGGTCTTACGTGACTTACTTTTTTGAGTTAGTTTTGACACTCAGTCCTAGTAGTATGCTAGTGTACATTAGGTGTCCTTTTTTTCTTTATGATGGCTAGGTTTTACTGGTGCTCTAAATCCTGTCTGTAGTATTTACCAGCAAGTCAGTTCCCACTATTATTGCCAGTGAAGAGCATTTTAAGTGATGTTCTGGCTCACGATACGGTCAAACTGGTGGTTAAATTCTGGTTGCAGCAATCTTGTCAATGACGGTGATGGGGGAGAAAAATAGAGCTTGTTTGTAGCTGAGTGGTTTGAGCACAAGGTACTCATAGTTTACTTGCTTTGTAAACTGAGAAATATGAATATAGCTGAGAAAGATGAAATGACCATGCTCTGCTTTTTTCTTTCATGGTTGTACTTTTTAAGCTGTTTTCCTAAGCTATTATGCTCACACCTGAAAGCTTGTCTTCTGATGTAGGAAGTAGCTATATGGAGAAATAAGTCAGAAATGTAGTCCTAGAATATCCCCCTCTGTCAACACCTAGGGGTTCTTTCAGTAGGTGCAGAGAACTCTACTGCTGAGAAGGAGAGAAGAAGAGAAAATGGTCTGCTCTAATATTTTGTCTGACTGGGGGAAACACTGGAAAAATAAAGCACCTGTGCAGAGAGGGGGGAAAAGAGTAGGGAGTGAAACAATCCACATATTTAGATTCTGAGATGAGGAAATGAATAATGTTCACCAACACCCTAGCTGATACTAACACAGTGGTAGCTGATTACAAGAGGAAGCATTTATGTTAATGATCTTATTTTGTGATTCAATTTTCTTTCAACTTCTACCATCTGTTTTAAAATACATGTTTCTGTTAGGGCACTAATAAGTACATGTTGTTTAATGCTGCATGCTAGTCACCAGTAGCTCTCCCCAATTTAAATGCAAATTGTATTTTGTATGACTCTGGTCTGCTAGATCTGGTCCCTGTATGTATTACAGTTCCTGGGAAAAGCTGAAGGGAGGGAAATGTTTACGGAAAGATATGTTCACGTGTCTCTTCTGCTTTATTTGGAAATGTGCTGTCAAAATGTAGCTAAACTTTGTAGTGTTTGGAATTGTGTTTTGAGCCAGGGGGACTCATTTATAGCAAGCAAATGTCTGGCTTTCTTCATTAGCTGCTGCATGGCAGTTTTCACGATTAAAGGTGGCATTGTTTGGGCATTTCCTTCAGATATAAGTGAAATTTATCTGGCTATAACTAAATACAAGTATTCCAAAATGGAGAGTTAATTTGTTGGTGTAATGTGAAGTAACAAGAAAGTCAGTCAGTGGTTTTGAACAGTTTAGTGAAGCTCTTATCAAAGGGGTGATGCTGAACACTTTGCATTCAGGATTTTTGTGAAACTTTTAATACCATAGACCTCTGAGGGCTGTGGCACAAAACTAGTCTAACAGTGGAAGTTTTCAACAATATCACCCCTTGCCTCAAACCTGAGTGTTTAGCATTTATAAAAAAAGCATGTGTGAATGTGTGTGTGTGTGTAAAGCATGCATTTATGTGGCTGTTCAAACTGATGGCATGGAATACGCAGAGAAAAGGAGCAAGTGTGGGGTCCTCAGCTGAGCCATAAAACAAAGTCTTTTGCAGACACATAGATCACCATCGTTTTCCTCCCAGAGCCCATGAGAAGCAAAGAACTCAGCTGAACATTGAATTTGGCTGGTTCCTGGAGATCTGTATGATCACCTCTGCTAAAATTAGCTAAGCTGAATTTGTAATTTGTTGCTCAGTAAACACACACAAAAAAAAAAACAACCCCAAACCCAAAACAAAACAAAAAAACTAAAAGACCAATCAGGCACCAAGGGATGGTGTTGATTTTGTTTTCTCAATGACAAACTTGAAAATTAATACCACTTACTGGTATTTCTGTTAATGTTACAAGATGAACTGCAGATGAGCGAGCTGCAGTGTTTTGCCTCTCTCCCTGGTCTCGCCTTAGCCTCACTGCTGCTGAGCAATATGTGAGAATATACAAACCCTAAATAGAAGTTAGTGCTGCAGGTTGGACTCTCACTAGAAAATATCTTATTGCTTTATAGCAAATGCTGACCAGTGTAAAAATGGGAGTTAATATTAACCTTGCTGTTTAAGCTCTGTCTTAGTGCCAGAGATATTATAATCATGATTGGTTTAACCAAATTTAACAAACTTCAATAAATATATATCTTTAATGTTAACATCTTTAAAGTAGTTGTTTTCAGGTGCAGCCTTTCTTTCTTTGAAGGTGGCTGTTGAGATGATAGTTTTTTCACCTGAAATGACAGCTGCGGTAGCCAGGAGAGTTATAACAGGTTTTGCGCTACCGAAGAATAGACACATCTTCCCAAAATGGGGATTCATTTACCTAAAAGAGTGACCTTTAACTCAATTTTAACTTATTTGATTTCATAGATGGACATTAATACTAAGCAGATGAAGAATCCCTCTGGATTTGCATTTTTATATCTTTTTAGTACCAAAAAAAATTCATCATGACTAAGTTCATTTTTAGTGTAGTAATAAAACTTAATCAGAAATGACTACCTTTCACTCTAAGTGTTATAAGTCGTATACAAGTTTTATGTCTTAAAAAAACTTATTTGCGAAGAGGATTAGACGGGATCTTCTAATCCTCATTCCATTTCATCTGTTTTAATAAAAAAACTATAAATACGCATTCTAATTATGCCACGCTCGCTATGGGTCTGATCCTGACAGTTGCCAAGTATCTGGGGCCATGTGGACTGCCATCAACATCCTGCTCCAGCATCACTCCTGCTTCCTCAGCAGCCTGCTTTACGCAGAGCTGTTTTGTCCTCTCTTGTCCTGGCTTCAGTTATATGCAATCAGTGTTTCTTCCAAGCAGGCTACCAGCATATTGCAATTCTTTAGGTGTCCGTCCTTGACAAGGATGGCGTAGCTGCAGCAGATTTCACAGAGCATCAAGCCTGCAGAGGCATGCCTGTACTTAAACGTCTACGTTGTGTATTCCATCGGGCCTTACGTGCATGCAAGTAATAGTGTGGCTCAGGAGGCATTATGTCATACAAAGTAAGACAAAAAATTGCAAGTGATTGTGTCTTGCTGTGGTTTATGCCAGCAGTCACAGGTAGGGAGGAGGGAATGCTCGCATGCGCAAGAGAAGAACACGGGATTTTAACAACGGTATTGAGTGAGACGTGCAATGTAACTACAGCTAAAATATGGCCACTTACAGTGTCCCCCTCCTGCCATTTAATAATATGTGATGTTCGTGAAATCGGTAAGGATTCTGCTTTTGCATTTGGCAAAGTCAGGCTTTTGTGGATCATCACTAGTAATGCCACTATGAGGTGAGAAAGACTTGAAATGGATGTGGGTGGGGAAACGGAGGAAGGGGACAATGTATTGGGGGCACCTAGTGCAAATGGGATGGTGATGGCAAAAAATTGCTACTTCTGCCTCTGCAATACGTTCATACAGTCGAGAGGAGAACAGAAACAAGCTGAACAGCATACTTTGGGTATCTCTATCCAAGCAGTTTTCCTTTTACTGCTTTTTACAGTCCTACCGTGCAGCGCTACACCAATAAATGGGATTGATAGCAGGTCTCCTGGAGCAAAGTTGTCCCAGTAATTATCTGGGACAGCTTGCTAGTTTTCCTGGGGCCTGCCAGGAGCAGGCTCTGAGCCAGGTGTGACTTCTTTGTTAGTAGCAGTATACTGCAGACCCTGGGGGGCTTCTGAGTGTATGAAGATGGGGGCACATCCAGTTGTAGAGTGGGGAAGTTTGAGGAAGTCATGGAGGAAGACGATGGCTGGAAGCTGTTTGCACTGAAGAACAGTTCACCAATATACCATTATCCCTAGTCTGCTCTCAGGTTGTCCTTAAGAAAGTGGGAGCCATTGCTTGAGATGAGATGGACAGCATTGCATGAGAAATTCTGGTGGTGGCTGACCGCTCTTTCTTGGGAACAAAGTGGAGATAGTCGTAGGCTTGCTAAGTCTGAAGAAGTACCCCTGTTGATTGAGGCAGGTTGAGCAAGAGTGGACTGGGATCTTTGTGTGTATGTGTCTCTGCTGCTGTATTTGACAGATGGCTTTTCTCAGACAACTCATAAAGACAAATAGAAATGGTCTTGGGAAGGTGGGAGGAAAATTAAATGGAAGAAAAAACCCCAGTGAGTCCTGTGTTCATCAAACCATGCAATTTTTAACTTTCAACAACCACCTGAAAGAAAACATTGAAACTCGCAGCAACCCTCAAAATCATGCACTTACTGCAATATTACCAAACTCTTGAGACAGACCCCTCAAATAGCACTAAAATAATATACAGCATGCTTCATAAGCCTTGTTAAAAATTTATTATTTGTCTTCTGATTTTTGAGATGCCAGAGTTCCCCTGAGCCATACTTACAAGTTTTTCTTTGTAACTAGCATCTGTAGGAAAACATCACTTAAGAGGTTAGATTTTTCTTCCCCCTCCAGCAGCTAGAGCTCAAAATAAACTCGACGACAAAAAAGTTTCAACAAATTGGTGAAAGCTGGTAGTGTTGGGGTTTGAATCAGTGATGAATGCGTTAGAAAATACAAAGGTTAGTTCTTTCTTTTAGTAAAGTAAGGGGTGGCAAGATTATTGCCTGTGAACTTCAGTGAGTAGTAACTCGGAGAGTGGCATCAGGACAAACACAGGAGTAAAATTGGCCATGAGTAAACCTTGGTTGCAAAATGTGAGAAAGTCTTAACTCATAAGAACATAGCTCTGGAACAAGCCCTTGTCATGGTAATGGGAGCAGTGGTGGTTGTCTTCTAAGAGGAAGGTGACTTAGCTCATGGAGGGAACAGGGTTGGGCTCTCTGCTTCCTCTGTGAACATCTTAGGAGGGTTCCTGGTCTTCCTACAACGAAAACTTTCTACTGTGGCAACTCCCCAGTGGTGTTTATTTGAAAATAGCAAAGTGCTTCTAAAGCAAGTCCAAAATGTTTTAACTATTTCATTCTATCTCCACCGTAAGAGACTGAAATTTGAGAGGTAAACCAATAATCATATATACAGTACTTAACTATGTATCCAATAAAGGACCTAATAATGTATGTTAGATTGACTCTTTTGTAAGTGTCTCCCAGATCATGCTGGGATGCTGGGCAGGCATGATTTCAGGAGATGTAAAAAGGTCCAAAGAAAAGTAGTTCGAACTTGTTTAGTTCTAGCTTGTGGCTTTGTTGCTGTTCTGTGTTTAAAGCATTAAACACTTCACAGCCTTTTTTTTTTTTTTTTTACTTTTCTGGTCATCTCAAACAAATTTTCTTTTATAGAACTTGTGAGAGAAGAAATAGGATTTGAACCATGCCCTCTAAATGAAGACTTTTACAATAGTTTCTTACATATTACAGTGTAGTAAAATGCAATTAATATTTTGATGTGACTCAAAAGTGACCTTTCCCAGTCTCCAACAGCAGCCTTACTCTCATGAACCTACTGCTCCGAAAAGCTGATGTGTGTGCTGGGTGTACTAAAATGAAAAACATGAGCTGATTTCTCCCCCACCCCCAGTTCTCACTGAACTATCATAAATTATTACAAGAAATGGTGCAGGTTCTCAGACCTTTGGGGTTGAGGTGCACTGCTTGCTGGCATGTCAGCCTACTGCAAGGACACCCTTGCACCTTTCTGCATTACATCCTTTGCTGGAAACTAGTCTTTTCCTCACAGACACCAACACCACCATATTACCAACTCCTCACCCCCCAGATGCAATTCACAACTTTTGGGATACATTAGAAGAAGCATACAGATGTTATTTCACATGCTGTCTTGATTTTAAAGATTGTGAGACTCACTTTAATTGAAGCCAAGTTAAGGTTAAATCAAACAAAAATATTTTATTTATGGAATTCAAACAGAGCTTATGGAGGTTTTTGAAGACACAGGACAGAAAGGAAAGGAAAGGAAACTGCATGCAGTCAAGATGTTACACGGTGGAATCTTTAAAGGCTTCTCTTCCCTCATCCCAGTGAGAAGCAGACTTACCTGGCACGCACTGCCGGGATTCCCACTGTGCTGAACATCCTCTGTCCTCAGGCAGCAACCACAGAAGGTATGCTCAGATGGGGGACAGGGGGAGGCCTGATAGTTTCCCATCTCTTTGATTCATGCCTTGATGGGAGAGAGGGGTGCAAGGGTGTCCCTCAACCTCAGGCCTTCCTGCTCTCACAAATGTTACATTTCCTGACTTAGTTACCCTCGGGAAATGTTGGTGACACTGGGCACGGCCAGCCATTACCATCACCCATCCGGGCAACTAACGGATTTTGTTTGGCTTACCCCATGTGCTTTCTGATTTCATGGCCTCGTTCAAGCCAGATGGGACCACTGGAGATCTCTAGTCCAACCCTTGCTCCAGCAAGACCAACATCTAAATCGGATCAGGCACTGGGGATCTTGTCCAGGGGAGTTTTGAGCACCTGCAAGGAGAGATTCAACATCCTCTCCAAGCATCCTTTGGCAGTACTTAGCCACCTTTGGGGTGGGGGAGGGAGGGGAAACTAATTGGAATTTCCCCTGCTCCTCCCTATGACCATTGCTACTTGTACTTTCACCATGCACCTCTGAGAAGCATCTGTCTGTCTTCTGTCCATCCCTGCCCACCTAGCAGCACTGGAAGCCAGCCATCAGACTCTCCCTCAGCCTGCACTTTTGCAGGCTGAGAACGCTCAGCTCCCTCTGTGGCTCCTTGTGCATTCTGTGCTCTAGCTCTCGACCATCACAGTAACTCTCGCTGAGCTCCCTCTCTCCTGTGCTGGGCATAACAGGGCTGGACACTGTCCTAGGTGTGGCTTTGAGTGATGGGTAGCAGGGGAAAAATACTTCCCTTTATCTGTTGGCTAATTCTTACCTAACCCCACATGTAGCTAGCCTTCATCATCATAAGGATGACCTGTCTGTCTGCCTGCGCTTTTCTGCAGAGCTGGTCCCAGCAAATCCTGTGCTGTGTGCACAGCCAGCATGCTGCAGCTACCCAACAGAATAGAGTTTGCCTTCCAGTTTACCACATAATCCTTTCCCCCACATGCTGAATCCCATTTTGGGTGAACCACATTTTCATCAGTCACGTGCTACATCACTGTGTAGTTAAGATTAGTGCCTACCTCTTGCTAGGGACGACACTTGACAGTAAAGAAGTATTCCAGAGTGATAGTGGGTGATTTGGGATGACTGAGCTCCTCCGTCCTCTTGCTGGCTGTTGTGGTTTAACCCCAATCAGCAACTAAGCACCACACAGCCACTCGCTCACCCTCCCCCTGCCCCGGTGGGATGGGGGAGAGAAATGGGGAAAAAAAACCCCAAAACCTGTGGGTTGAGATAAAGGCAGTTTAATGGGATAATAGAGAAAGAGAAAATAATAATAGTAGTAATGATAAAAGAATACACAAAACAAGTGATGCACAATGCAATTGCTCAGCACCCACTGACCGATGCCCAGCCCGTCCCTGAGCAGCGATCGTTGCCCCAGTTTCTATACTGAGCATGGCGCCATATGGTATGGAATAGCCCTTTGGCCAGTTTGGGTCAGCTGTCCTGGCTGTGCCCCCTCCCAGCTTCTTGTGCACCTGGCAGAGCATGGGAAGCTGAAAAGTCCTTGACTGGTGTAAACACCACTGAGCAACAACTAAACCATCAGCGTGTTATTAGCATTGTTCTCATACTAAGTCCAAACCACAGAACTATAGCAGCTACTAGGAAGAAACTGAACTCTGAATTAAGCTGAAAC
Source organism: Scopus umbretta (assembly GCA_013400535.1). Lineage (NCBI taxonomy): Eukaryota > Metazoa > Chordata > Aves > Pelecaniformes > Scopidae > Scopus > Scopus umbretta. Next base: position 43,582 of record VZTL01000827.1, read on the forward strand.
CAGGACACTGGCATGCTATGTGTAAATAATATGCATTTGATATACTATTCTTGTATACAGTGGTTTGATAACGTTCCCTCAGTAGATCAAGAAGCTATGACTTAATCTTTTTCCTAATGTAGTGAATGTTTGACAAGTTATTGCTAAAGCTAAGTACTATTTATAAGTTGTTTTACTATTTACTTCTGAACTCATGGTGATTAACGATAAAAATTATGCTATACAACTATCACGTATTTTTAAATACTCTCCGGCAGGTCTTTCCTAACACTTTACTTAGATTACTTTTTTTCATGAAGTAAGGAGGAGGGAAAGTTTAAAACAGTTGTTCCTTTCCCTTTTGAGGAAAAAAAAAACACCACCAAAGAGCATATGTCTAATCCAATGTCTCTTAAAAAAATATTGCATAGAAAAAATTCAACATTGAAATATCAGCTCACTGAAGTCAATGAGATTTTTGCCAGCAATTCTGTTGCTAAGCTTCCTTTACACCCTTTTTCCACTGAGGGAAGAAGGTTGGATCAGTCAGAAATGCGAGCGCATTGCCTGTGGGGAATTCAGTTCGTTTTAATTGAGTGAAATTCTTCCCTGAGCCAGAACAAGTCACTGTCTCTCTTAGTTCCTGTTTTTAACCCTATTTTTAGCCTATTTTAATTGCATAAATAGATTGAAGTTGTGCAGGCGTGATACCAGAGGAATGCCTCCACAGTGGCAGTATTACTTAGACTATAAGATGCTTCAACCAGTAAACATGGTTGCCGCCACTGGGATGCAGCCATCAGGCTGGGAGGACCTTTTCCAATTTCCTTAACAAGTTAGTGGTGGGGTGCGAGGTAGAGAAATACCACAGGATGAACCATGCCACAGAAAGCAATGTTACCCCCCCTTTCCTTGCTGCTTGCATCTCCCAAGGAAACCCCTCCATGCTACAGCGGTGGCTGTCCTCTTCCACCTCTGGAGGTACTTCAAGCCCAAGGAGAGTGGACTCAGAAGTGGGGGAAGGAAAAGAAGCAGGGATAGGCTTTACACCTCAGGGCACAATGGCTTGGATAGATCTCCAGTAAGCCATTTATGGCAGACTAAACATGTAAGAGAGGCAAGTTATTAAGGGCGCAGAGGAAGGACTCACCAAGCTTACTCACATCAAAAGGTTAAATTTACAGTACCTGTGCTAAAACCTATCTGTCAAATCTTTTGGGTCTGTGTAAGTATTCCTGATGAAATTTGAGAGGCAAGGGGAAGGGGAGATGCTGCTGCTGTAGGGGCTGCTCCTTGGGAGCTGCTTCCTTCTCCCTGCCTGGCGCAAGCCAGCACTCTGAGCCCGAGGGTGCCCTGCAGCACCCACGCGTGCCTTGTTTTTCACATCGCAGGCTACTGCAGAATTACAGTTCATCTGTCTGGGCCAATGAAGTCAGATAGTTACAACATTTTTTTTTCCTCTGTCAGATTAATCTCTTAGCCATAGTGTTAGAATTATGACTTTTTTGATTCATCTTTTAAAAACTCATTTTCTGTACCTCTGTGTTGAGAGCCCAGTTCAAAATAACAGCAGCGTAACAAAGCAAGCCAAGCTGTTCCTGCTGGTGAGACGCCAGGGGAGTTATTCAAAACGTAGTGAGATCTGATAGGATCTGGCTGACTTAGTGCCTTGAAAGGCATTCTTAATTTCTTTTAAAACTGGAAGGTAGCCAAATCCCTGCCTTTTGGGCATGCTGAAATTTATTGTATGGCTGGAAGGGGAGGTTTTGCATGTTTACAGCCCTCTGCTGCCTGTGGGCTTCCCCACTAAGGCAGGCATGCCCACAGAGATGCCCTTGGCTGCCCTGGGGATTTGGCGATGGCAGCATCCCCAGGCCCTGCTCAGGAGGGCAGCACCTTTCTCCGTGCCCCAGATTTCACCTGTGTAGGTTTGGGTATTGCTGGCACTGTCCTGTCCCTCAGCTTTCTCCATTCAACTTGTCTTCAACAGCAGCAAAAAAAAAATAATTCTTCAAGCCAAGCCTTGCTTCTTTCCCCATTGCCTCTTCTCTAGCCTGCCTGGCTATCTCAGGATATGAAAATACAAGCATATGTCTGAGGATTAGATGTGCACACCTTTCAAAACCAGCTGTTATTTTAAATGTTTGATCCTGAGTTTTGGCTCTGGAGGTGTTATACTGAATGTAGGCTCTGGTCCGTCACAGCTGAACAAAGCTAAGGCAGACTCGAGATTGATCTTGTCATCCTTCTGTGCTACTTGTGAAAACCAGTTAATTAGTTGCAATACAGAGGCTTTGTTCAGTGAAAATCTATTGTGAAAATTGTTATCGCAGTGAGTGTCTTTGATTATGACAGCATGAGTAAGAGCTTTGGGGGAAAAAAAAAAAAGGAATATTAAATAAGAAGCTCATATTCACACAAGAATCTGTTTCTTGAAAGCCTCCAAAATTCTTCACTTATTACTAGGTATTGCAAAGTTGGAGATGAAAGTAACCGATATTAAAAAAAAAAATTAGAATATCTTTCATTTCATAAAGCTGTAAGTTAATTTAATAATCAGAGCCTTCCTTGTCTCAGTAATTTAAATTACCATTAGTTGTCTTCATAGGCTGATATTAATAATGACTGTTACATATTGCTCTCCATCTGGTACCTTGCACATACAAGGATTCATCATGATACCACGCTTCATCTTTCATGTAACTGCTGCTATTAGGCTTTGAAGGCTGCCGAGCTCAGTAATAGCACTAACTTGAGTTACTGACTTTATTCCCTCGATTTCCATCAGGATTTATTCCATAAAGGTTAGTGCAGCCATATCAGAAATTCAGTTTAATGATAACAATGTTTTGAAAGCAGTGTTGGTTGAAAAGTAGGAGATGGTTTTTTTCCCTTGTCAGGCTTGCACTCATGTTCTTTCCAGCTGAGGTGTAATGTGCCTTGCCAGTGCAAATCAGCATAAGGTGTGAAGCTTCTAGTACCAAAAAAACCAGGAGCAGAAATTTCTAGAAGAATCTAACACAGCAAGCCTCCCCTATTTTTCCCCCATGTTGTAGTTTAATTGCTCAAGACTTTAAGATCTGATTCAGATAGGATTTGATTAAGAACTGGCTTTAACATTTCAATGGGATGTTTAAGAAATCAGTGTCTTCGTGTTGATCTCCAGAATTTTGATGTGGAAAATAAACTTCTTGGTGCTTTTTAAAAAAAAAAAAGTCTGCTTCACCAATAACATTAACATTCAGTGAATGAAACGGTTGTAGATTTATCTCTTCATCGCTTATATTAGTGCTTAGCCAAATACTCATCTTTAGCTTTCATAATCTTTCCTTAAACGTTTGTCCCTCCAGAACCACAGTCCCTTTGATGCTTTTCTCTGAACTCCATGTGAATGTCTTTGTTTTGGATTATTTTCACCCAGAAGTAATAGTTTTCATATTTTCAAGCCAAAAAATAGCGTTAGTCTCTATCCTGGAACTGTACTTTTTTTTTTTCTCATCGATGACTGGAACATTTCCATGTTGAAGACTCTTTGTAACTCTAATAATGCATGTATTTTCTCATACAGGTCAGGGCTTAACACATGTGTGTTGGCAAACACATGCACCAAATATTCCTTTCTGGTTTGGGTTGGTGTTTGCTTTAAATGTTACTTGTTTACAGCTTTTTTGGTTCTCCACTCCTAACTTGCTTAGCGGAACCGTTACAGAGGCTGATCTACCTTGAGGGCTGGTAAGGGCTTTGCAGGCCCTCTGTTATCTCTCTCAGCAGGGGATCTGGGATTATCCCAGCTCCTCAGCACCCTGCCTTTCCTGCAGTCAGATGTCTGAAGCCTCTCCCCTTCTTCGAGCTCGGTGCATCAGGGACTGTATCTAACCAGGTCCGGGTAGTCCAACCTAATGCCTCCAGGTGTCGGGGCGCATCAGGCAGGTCCAAAAAGACTGGAAACTATAAATGAATGAAAACATAGAGGCAAAAAAATGCATGTCTTAATGTGTCCTGTCTTGTTAATTTGTACATGAAAAATAAAAATCCAGCTCTGACTAAATGGACATCATGGAGGAATGTACACATAATAGTTTGGAGAGAGAGCGCTCTTGCCCAGGATAAGCATGAGAACGGCAGAGGCATTTAGAGTGCGGTGGGGTCAGCTCAGGCAGGTGAAACTCTGCAGGATGGAAGGGAAATCTGCAGGGAAGGAAGGGAAATCCCCATTAAGATTCCCCTCTTCCATAAACAAGAAAGATCTTGCCCTACTGTCATAACCCTCTGTCTACTTTTGAAAAACTTCGATTGAATATCACTTAGCCACTGATTATACACTGAATAAACGAAGTTTACAATACCAAAACTACATAGCCATTCTCGCAGTTACAAATTATGTCCGTATGGATGGTCCTTCATAAAAATAGTTCTCTGGAGAAGGGATTCCCAACATGCTGCAAGAGCTTTTTGATGAGAGCAGTTAACGTGGACATTGCGGAAATCTGGGTGCATCCAGGGTTAGGGAATCCAGCCCAGGAGTTTTAGCAGTGAAGTGGGCTTGTGCAGTCTGCGTCTTTCTGCACCCCTAGCTCAAAATCTCATTTCAGAAAGCTGTTCTTCGCTTTGGGGATTTTTACCCCATATACCTCTTCCACCTGGAGACCAGCTGAACTATGAACTTTCATATACTTCATCTGTACTTTGCTTCTAACTTCCTCTTACAATCCCCTCATTCATTTGAGAGATTTTGGCTGCCATGGCCTGAGTCTGTTTTATAAATCTTCCACTCCCTGTAGCTCCCAGAACTGACCAGATAATGAACACTGAAAGTTTGTCAGGTGCTTAGTGAATTGTGTTTGCACACTTGAAATGATTCTACAAAGATACTGTACTACCACAGTACCTGTTTATCAGATATATTAATATAAAATACATGCAATGATCATGTGGGGCCATTTTTCCACTGAGTAGGTATCTTCTTGCCAAAGAATTAGAGATACGGTAGATGTGTTGACCTCTCCCTGTGTAAAACAACATCTGTAAAAGGTTGCTCACCAAGAAAAGAACTGAGAGTATGTTCGATACTTCGCAGAAGTCTGTAATGTAAGCTTCTAACAGCACTCTGTTGCAGGCTTTGTTAAGGATATGAGAAAACATAACCAGCGACAGACACAGCTGAGCTGGCAGGAGCCTGTGTGCTAGTGATGCTGAAAATGGTATTCTGGTACCTTATCTCAAAAGCACTGTTCAAGATGGACATGGATCCATCAGATTTCTTTTTAAAGAAAAAAACAATGTGAGCTAACAAGGAAAAAGCAGCAAATAGTCTTGACTTAAATACAGTAGCAGACTGAAGCCTATTGTGGAAGAATAATCGATGACCAAGGTCATGTTGGATGGGGCTTTGAGCCACCTGATCTAGTTGAAGATGTCCCTGCTTATTGCAGGGGGGTTGGACAAGATGACTTTTAAAGGTTCCTTCAAACCCAATCTATTCTATGATTCTATGACACAGAAAAATACCTGAGGGGGGAAAAATGTCAAGCAAGGTCCACAAAATGATGAAGTAGCAATGAAGCGAGGTGAATCTGAAGAGAGCTGATGAGAAAGGCAGTACAGTTTGAGATACAGCTTGCTGAACTGTCTTGGAAATTAGGACAAAAAGAGCAAACATACAACATAGTGATAAAGTTGATCATAGTTCACTTTCAGGAGCTGTAATACATCTGAGTCTTATCTACACTGATTAAGATTGTTTGGGTAGGATATTCTCATTTATAGTCAAACATCTGCTTATCCTAGCATTATGGATCCTAGTAATCCAACAAGTTTTTTAAAAGTTATGCAACAGCTATCCATGTAATGCAATTAAAAACATCTACTGGTACTTAGATCTTTATCCCTACTTTTCTCATCTTCTGTGTAACTCTTTCCCATGCAACAGTAATTAAATTGCCCTTATTTTTTTTTTTAATGAACTGTTAAACTGCCAAGAGTATGAGTAAATTCCATTTAATGTGGAATTTTTGAAATGTTTCCCAAAAATCCTTTATAAACTCTTTCATAAACTTTCAAACAAGATACTGCCATGAAGCTTCCTTGAGTTATACTGTTCCTCCTCTTCAGGCTGCTGGTACGTTCTTCCTTGCTTAGATGCCTCTCCTGTCTCTGCTGGCTCACATTTGACAAACAGTGCACTAGGATGTGAACACATGAAATATGAATCTCTCTACTTTGGCTGGCAAAAAAAAAAAAAAAAAAAAAAAAAAAAAAAAAGAAAAGAAAAGAAAGAAAGAGGCTTTTAAATTATTGCTCATAATAATGAGGCTGTTAAAACCCTGGAGAAGTTTTTGATCAGGTTGTCCTCTGCGCCAAAGGCTATCACTATCCAAAATTTTCTAACATCTTGGAAGGCCAACATGTATTAGCTTCTTCCTGAGGCAGAAAAGCTGCAGAATGAGTACAGAATGAGGAAGGGATGTGGCAGGCTTAGCACCAAAACAAGAACCCTCAAAATATGCAAAGTGATTTTTTTTCAATTTTCTTCCCCTAATACAGTATTTTCCCTGTCCCAGTGGATTGCTGAAAATTTAAGGAAGAATAGCTTTGAAAAAGTCAAGTCATACCTATAGAGGAGAGCAGCTTCTTTCCATTATGAAATACTGGTGTACTATGCAATTGGAAATGGATTTAACAAGCGCAAATCCAGTATGAAGTGGAAAAACTGCTTTTCTGGCAAAGAATTCTAGAGTAGGAGAGCAAGAGTTAGGCAGACAGTCTACTACAGCAGGATTCTGTGCCAGCCTTGCACCAGCCCTTAAAGCAACCACATCTGCTTGCTTTTATCGGGGTTTGAAGTTTGGCGGAAGGAAACAGGGCGCAGCGTTACTCTATTAGCTAGCTTTGTACAGAAGCATTTGAGAGTTCACTGAACTCCTGCCCTAAGTGGTACAGCGTGTGCTATACATCCCTTACCCCTAGCATTAGAAGAGCCTATATAAGCATTAGTAGACTTGTTTACAAAAATGACATGATCTGATGCTCTTTAAGAATTCCTGTTCTACGTTAGGATGACAATATTTCACATGTTAGATTTTTAAATACACATATTTGTCTAGACGGTCACTGAAAGACTTTCTCTGACAGACAGACATACTGTCCTTCCGTGAACGCTTGCATCTGCATTTGCCCCTGAACTCCCCCAGTGAGAGCACCTAGCTCCAGCTCCTCTCAGACACCCAAAAGCTGTGGCTCAGCTCTGGGGACCCCATGAATTGGAGGCCATGTCCCTCCTCCAGGTCAGACAACCCAAAATCTGGGGAGTGAGCTCTGCTAACGCACAGCTCTCACCAGTTGGGCTGTGGAACAGGACCAGCTCACGAGCTCTGTTGTGCAGGTTCACCAGCAGTAAATACGGTTGAACTCCACACGTGTCACAGCTCACTGGAGTCCTCTGATAGCGTTATTCACACAGGTATTCAGTAGTTACTGAAATATTAGACAAACTTCACATGAAGTTGTGAAAGAGAAGCAGGAAAACATAGCTGGCAGCTATTCATAGTGACAAGCTGTTACCAGTACGTAGAGCTGGTAGGTAGCTTTGAAAATTTTCTGAGCTCAAAGCAAGAGGAGACGTCAAGAGCTTAGGAAATACCCTCTGTATGTGGGAGAAATCAAGTATTTTTGCAATAAAGTACTGTGTCTGTTCAAAGTTAGGAAACCCTGATCCAATTTATGTTGCAAGGGTCAGCACCTTATGGACTTTGATGCCTTTCTGGAAGACATGCTTTCATCAGCTGTTACTGGGCTTGCTCCAGGGGCATGTAATGAAATTCAGTGATGTGTTTGGACTGCTGGACAAACTGGGTGATATGACTGTTTCCTCTGCTCTTAATCTACCACTTTCATAGCTTAAATCCTTGACTAGGATGAATGGATAAAATAAATATGATTTCATGGTGGCTGAAAACCATATGCTTTTTTTAAGGAAAAATATGTAGTGGAAGTTTCATCAAAATGTATGCCTTAGTGTTAAAGAGAGTCCAGGTAGCTTCCTCTCATGAATGCTGCTTTAGATAGTGGAGATGTGGTTTTTTGTTGGTTTGCTTTTTTTTTTT
>VZTL01000828.1:2476-13732 GCA_013400535.1 Scopus umbretta
CAGTGCTTGAGCAAGGAAGGGAGGGAAACTCTACAGTCACTTCATCTTCCTAAATAATTCCTTGACTGGGGAAGCTAGCACTCATGATGATCAAATTTTAAAGGTCTTTTCCAACCTAAATGATTCTATGATTCTAAGATACATATTTCCTTTGAATGTGCTTATTGTGATTATATGTGCTTATTGTGATGATTCTAATAAATGTCCCAAATGTCCCAGAAAACTTGTTGCAGTAAAAAATTGACCTTGATTTCTTCAGTCTGAATCCAGTAGTCTATCCACTAGGCAATACTACACCTGCTTAGTCCGGCAGGGCAGTTTTGGATCTGATCTTGGTTCTTCAAAAACAAGCATTGCTGCTGTTATCTGACTATTTTTAGCATTTCCTGTTTTCTTCTTTAGTTTTGGATCTGATCCAAACCACATAGAAGACAACGGGAGTCATCTTCTTGATATCAGTGGCCAGCAAATGCTCAGCATTATGGTCACAGAATTACACAGATCTCAGTGGCAGAAGAAAAAGGTGGTACACAGTGAAAGGCAAATATTACATTCATTAGAGGCAAGTTTGAGCAGTTCCATCAACCAGTCAATATGACAGTTCTCTTTCATATCTTTAAAGTACATACGTGTCCCTATTTAAACAAGCACAATGAAAATAAGAGGCTCCACTGATCCAGTCTCTGGCTACAGGTTACTGGACAAATCAAACTTGTCTCAGACTGTTTGAAAGATGAAGGCTCTTCTGCAGTCACCAAGCCTAGGTCAGATCAAAACAATATTTGACAACATTCCCCAAAAATGCTGTGAATGTATCTGTGGGTTGCAAGTACTCCCTTCTTCAAAAACAAACACTTCTGCTGTTATCTGCCTATTTTTAGCAGTTCCTGTTTTCTTCTTTAGTCAACTATAAAATTGTTTTGTTCTCCAGTCTGTGTTTGACACATTGCCTCTGGCTGTGCAGTAGGACTGGCAACTTGTCATTAATGGACATGTTATTTAGGAAATTAGTGGATGCTTTTAAGCTAAAAGAAAAAATATACCTCATTCTTGCAATGTTTTCATAGACAAATGTATCTTTGAGTCTTGGAGCTGAGCTAATTTTCTTTTAATAAACAGAGGAGAGATATTGTATATATACCCAGTAAAACACAAAGAAGTTGGAACCAGAAAGTGCTGGAGGGTTTTGCAAGGAAAGAGGCTTCATCACCGGTGTGTGCACACAGCCAGCTCCTCCTCCCATGCCAACATGCTCCCACCCCATGTGTGGAGAAGCTGCAGGAGGACTACAGAATAGAGAGCATGTGTTAATGCAGGTTTGGGGTCTGATGTCACTGGACAACTGTCAGCCATATAATTTCTTCAGTTGTTCTTTGCAGTGCTATAAAAGATAGCATGAATATCATAGCAAAGGCAAAATGACCCAGTTCAGATCAAAGCTGAAACCATATAAAACTGGTATAAACCTGTGCCAGATTATATCCAGCTACTGTAAACTGATGGTGGTGTTTTTAGTCCATTACTTGCGATCAATTTACTCTGCATTTAAACTGATAAAAATGAAATCACGATCTATCTTAATGTAACCATTACAGAAAAAAAGTCTCTTTCCCTCTCTCAAATATTCTTCTATTATTTTTGTCATATTTTTCTGGTGTTCGTAGCTTAAACAGGAAAAGCTAATGAATACCACCAGAATATAACTAAAAATTTATAAAAGTTTACTGACATTCATTTAGAATATACTAAAACTAGTATTTTTTCCTTTACTTCCAAATTTGTGTGTGCACTCCTCACTGAAATTAGTACTCTGTACATACAGGCTTAAAAGCTGCACAGAAAAACACTTTCATGGTAAAACCCCTTTTTCTTGTAACAATATATTGTTATAACAATATAGAAAAACAGTGCTGATACGCTATTATTACATATCGATCGGGAATTGAGGACTGCAATTTAAACAATAAGTGGGGTCACAGGTGACTTGATGCGATCTGACCCTTTACAGGCAATGTTTTTCCTGTTATGGGCACAGAACTAGATGTGCTTTATGCAAACCAATCTCAGGGGTTTCCCACCTGTGGAATAAATCCTTGAGATTGATGCTAGTGTCAATTTGTGACAGGTGAGAATACAATAATTTGTTTCTATAGCAAACAGTAATTTTAACTGTATTAATTCTTAAAAACAGAAGGAAGTTGTGATGCAAACAGCATGACAGAGATTGCTACTACCAGACACTAACTTCTTGCTTTTAATTTATTATATTAGTATGGAATATACACTCTGTGTAATTACAGTAGCAGGGGTGTTTTAATTTTCTTGGTTTTGGTGATGAGTTAAAGTAACACATTAGGAGTTTTTCTTGGAGTAACAGGAAAACTTCTTGCACCACAAAAAGATTTCCCTGGAAGATGCACTGCATTCACAGTAGCGTTGCTACAGCAGTACTAGTGCAGAGTTTGTTTCTAGCTGCATGTAACTAACAGTGGCACTGCTGGTTGTCTGAGTAGTCTGAAGACTAGTAGCAAATGGATTTCTGATTCACGATGTCAAGTCTGTGAAGAAATATCAGTTTAAAAGGTTTTCAATGGCATTTGCAAGTTTTCGGTTGTGGAATGAAATTATAATGGAGCTTTGTTTAAGCTCCAGACTTGGAAAATGTTAAGTCTAAATGGAGGTATCTGACCTGACTGAAAGCTTTTCCTTAGGAGACTAAGCTTGTTATTTTCATGATGAAGACTACTTTTGGTGTGGACAGTGAAGGTCCTACCTCATTTTTGACTATGTAAAAAGCCTGGTAATTCTGGAGAGTGATTCAGTACTCTTACAGGGAGCAGCCCAGAGATGCCCGCTAGGAAATACTAGATATGATACACATCATTGACTCAGGACTGCACTAGAGCACCGCCATGCACTTGGGATTCAGTATGCTGAGTTCCCAGGAGAGAGAGAACAACTCCTCTGCAAAGTACTCTTGAGGTTAGACATCTTGGTTAGAAAGGCATATGCAGGTTTAGACCTTTCCAATTCAAATAGGTTTGGATCCAGTGGTCCCATATCAACACCATTTTTGTAAATCCAGACTATAGTTTTATTATATAGATGTCAAAAAACAACATAAAAACTATTAAGAGAGTATAGAGGAAAATAGCTCAGCAGCAGGCCCACGTTTTCCCTATTCTTCCTTTTGTCACCTCTGTACCTATAGAAGTCCTTCGTGTTGCCTTTGATGTCCCTTGTGAGNCGAAAAAGAAAAAGAAAAGATGTAGGTCCACAATAGAGTGAGTTTATGGCATCCTGTATTTTAAACATTAAAAAATCTATGAAATGTGTAATAAGCACTTTATTAGTTCAATTAACTTTCTTGGTAATGAGCTAAGGAATGTGTTGAAGCCTGTAGGTAATCTAGCTACAAGATAATTTCTAAAAATCACTGACCCAGAATAACAATAAAAATACAAAGATATCTTAACTAGGTGTTCTTTCTGAAATACTGCATTGCCTGGGGATATTTCATTAACATAATTATGTCTGGCTGTAACCAAAAAAAAGTCAGACTAAAAGGAGGTGAAAACATTACCTTGCCAACTTGAAGAAGAGTGTGTGCACCCTGAATATACAGGAACATCTGATATTTATGTTTATATACAATATAATGAGCTCTGGAGCCAGATGGTCTGATTTTGTTCATGGTGCTGGGCTTCTGGAAGGTATGCGTATAGATTTAATAAAAGCCAGAAAAAAAAAAAAAAATATTACTTCAGCAACATATTTACTATTAAGTAGAAGCTGAACCAGGAGATAAAGGGATAAATAGAGAATTTGTCTGTGTGAAGAATTTCTGCCTTTTAGAACTAGACTAAATGAGATCTCTCTTAACAAGCAGATTCTCATGAATTAAAAGCATATGCAGACACAAAAGTAATCAATTAAGGGTATGGCTTTAAAGATGAGGAGATGAGGAAGGAGACGTTTCAGTTCTAAAAGGTGCTCCATTTTCCCCCTCCAGTCAGCCTAGCCCAGCCTTTTTCATCTGTTGATACACTACAACTCCATCTCTGTCCTTTGAGAGACAGTATATTTTCCCATGTAACAGCTACTATCAAAATTAAATTGTCAAAGAAAAAAAAAATTACCCCAGAATAACAACCCAAATGCCAGAGTGAAAGAGAAAAAATAGTGTTGCTGAAAAATTAAACACCAGACTTATACTGCTTTTCCAGCTTAAGCATATACAATTCCTAGACAAACAGCCTTTACAAAATCCTCTAAGATGAGGTTTATTTTAATGTTCTATTCACATCTGCAAAAAAATATATTTATTATCCAAAGTGTAAATTGTTTAAAATATCTAAGTTTTGTTTGTCCTTTGGACTGTTATACATTCTTGAGAAGCCAGAAAAAGGGTTTTGTTGTCGGATTAAGAAACAACTCTTAACCTGCTAGGACAACAATGCACTGTATTTTCCATTCCCTTTAGTCTTTTATGACCTGAACTACCAATTAAATCCATTTCTGGAGTGTTCTTTCCCAGAGGGATGGGCCCACTTTAATTGTAAAGAAATTGCAAAGCTATGGAAATTCACATGATTCGGTATTCAGGTTATTTGGTTTCAATTACTTCTCTTTTTATTTTATGACATGTTTCTTTATCATGGCAATATGAAATACTTTTGTCAACATAGGGGGGTCATTTCAAGGGACCTTATTTTCTTGGGATTTTTAGCGGTTGCTGGAATAGGATATACAACATCGTTGTAACAAACTATGGTCATGTCAATTTTTCAAGGATGTATATGTGGGTACAGTATTTCCAGAGGAAAAGACCCTGTTTAGTCATAATAAACTGAAGGATGTAGGATTAAAGCTGACCACCTCAGACATCCTGTACACAAGGCCATAATCCTGCCTTTGTAAAACTTCCCTCCCTTGTATGAAGCATATTGAAGGAACCCACCAGAAGTCATTGTTTTGTGCATTTCCATGTGAAAGCTTATTCCAGAAGAGGTGTAAGACTTGGTGCTGCACTGTACTTCACTCACACAAATGGCCTAATTTTGTGGTTCATTTAGGCAGAGTTCAAAATTCCAAACTTACTATCTGCTCTTCGTTTTATTCCAGGTCTTATCCCAGTAGTGCGTGTCTCACTGACTTCTGGAGGAAGCAGAAAGAATATTTCTAGTCCTTCCATTGGATCTGCAGAAGGGAAAGACTCCTTGTGAAGCTCTTAATTAATGATACCATCTTTCAATGAGACTTTCAGAGAAGTACGAACTTGAGTTTTTACCTTAACAGGAATCCAGCTATTAATTAAAAAAAAAAAAAAAAAACAAAAAACAAAAAAAGAAAGAAAGAAAAAGAAACATAAATTTTCAGAGATATTTTGATGTCCTGTGCTAGAACTTAGTTCATGGTCTGTGATAACATGACATTAGTCATATTGCAGGTGACACCAAGCTGGGTGGGAGTGTCGATCTGCTCGAGGGTAGGAAGGCTCTGCAGAGGGATCTGGACAGGCTCAATCTATGGGCCAAGGTCAATTGTATGAGGTTTAACAAGGCCAAGTGCAGGGTCCTGCACTTGGGTCACAACAACCCCATGCAACGCTACAGGCTTGGGGAAGAGTGGCTGNGTGGCACTTGGGGACATGATTTAGAAGACATGGTGTTGTTGGGTTGGCGGTTGGACTAGATGATCTTAGAGGTCTTTTCCAACCTTAATGATTCTATGATTCTATGATTTTAATCTAAATTGAATGATATTTCAGAATTATTGTTAAAATTGTCCATATTTTGACTATAGTCATAAAATTTCACTTTTGTCTTTACTAAAGTTGACTTTTTATTACTCCCATTTTCCAAACCAGTAAAAAAAGTTAATTTTATACCTGTGCTGAACAACTTGAAAGGAGATGTTATGGTTCAGGAATTCCTACTCATTTTAGAGTCAGCAGACAGGTTCCAATTCCTTCGGTATCTAAACAACTAGTTTTGAGGCTGGTATAATTACCTCTTTCACTGCTGGTTAGGTGAGAAGAGTGGGAAGGGTTGTTAATTCCAAAGGGATTAACATGCCAAGAAATTTGGTTTACTGTGGAAACTAAAGTACTTAGGGAGTGATTGTTGTAAGCCTACAATTTTCAAAGATTTTCATATGTACAATTTATATACAATCTTTCAGGCTTGGCCAAAATAGGTTGCCCATGTGATTCATGGTTGTCTGTGGCCCTGAAATTCAGCTTTTGTGCTGTCTTTACACATGTGGATGATAAAAAAGGAAGTTTACTTCAGAGTTCTTTTAATACTTTGCTGCCTGGTTTTCTCACAAACAGCATACACCAAATGATCGCACACTTGCAGTTCTACTATTCCTCTGGCTATTTAAAGATTTATTATTCAATAAAAGTCTTTCCAAAGGGAAGAGATGGGAATCATACTTATGAAGAATTGAACACTTACCTTCAGAGTATAGTTTGCATAACCCAGAAGAGAAGTAGAGGAAGCTTGGGGCCTCATACCCAGATGCAAGAAGAAAATGTATTAATATGTGTTGATTAATTAATAAATGCAGATTTTATTCGTTTGCACTAAATCTGAAAAGGATGAAGTCATGGAGTTTAAGAACATTATAGAGCAATTAAAATTGCACTGCCTTTTTCTGGTGTTAGCAACATTATCACTGTTCTTTTTACACCTGTGTTGAGGATTCACATGAATTATATGCAAATGAGCTTTTCATCCCATTTCTTACAGTAAGACAACAGTAAATTTTCATCTAAAATACAAAAAAAATTTCCAAAATTCTTAAATGAGTCAGAACTTTCTGGTCAGCTGGTTAAATCAGCACTTCCCAGCTATGAGAGATACAAAAAGTTTAATCCACATCACTGGAGACTGTTTATGGTTAATGGGATACAAAACTTCTGTTCATATTGTTGCCAAAAAGTGAGTGATCAGGTCTAATTGCAAAAGAAGGCCTCAAGAAGACACACAATAACTTCTAAAGCTGTGGAAATTTTGAGTAAATGTTAAGATAACATGAACCAGGTTTAATAAGAAAATTTGGCTTATGCTGAGAGCTGTTTCAGACCCTTGAAATTACAGCTGACGTGGGAAAATAGTATTTATGGCTACAGGTAGACACATCTTTTAGTCTGTGCAATTCTTTTTAATATGATAGTGTCTCTGACCTAGCATAAGGTGTTAATACTTTAGAAAGAGTTCACAATGACAGGATGAAGCTAAATGGAAAGAGAAATCAAGGCTACACAGATAGCCAGCAATTTTTCATGTTTCCTAGGTCAGTCAGGAGTGCACAAACATGTCGTTGTATAGACATAGAAACTGCCTAGCTTATCTCTAAATAAATGACTCAGTTTTGCCTTTTTTTGGTAAAGCCTAGGAGCCTTATTCTGACTCCTGATCTGGGGTAAATAGAATGCAGTTGTCAGCAAAATTCCCAGTACCTGATATTTTGAAGGATTTTTGAGCAGGTGATTAGATAATCCCAGCTGCTCTTTTTCAAGGGTAAGTTTCCAATATCCATGAGCTTAGGAAAAATCTTGAACACGTGCTTGAAGAGTACCCTCAAATTAAAAAACAAAACAAACAAACAAAAAAACCCCAAACCCAAACTTAGCTATACAAATTACTGTTTTTAAGCATTGCAGAGGATTCCTAAGATTGGTCTTGGGAACTGGAGGGCTTTAAGAGTAAAATGTTTCGGGTAAGCCATTGCTAGGCACTGGCTACAAGCTAGGAGATTAAATGACAGCAGGGAAGTTTGACACAGAAGCAGACCTTAATTCTGGATATACCTTTGGCAACTGGAATACTTTCTTGGAATTGCATCTCATTTGTGGATCTGAATTAGATTTTACTGCCCCATTTGGAAATATTTCCATGAAAAAGTAAGGAGGAAGCTCCATTCCCCTCTCCTTCCTTAAGGCTGATCTCATCTGGCCAGAGCTGTGAAATCAGGGAACAGGCAAGGAATTGTTAACTAGAAACCAGATATTGAGCACTACCACGGGAAAGGAAGACAGCCTGTAGACCAATGATTTGTTCTGTTGTTTTCAGACTGTGATGCTGCTGGAAGGGAAAGTGCAGGAGGTAGATTCTTCTTGATTGTTTTTGTTTTGGCTGAAGCTGAATAAAAAGTCTCTCTGAATAAATCTGAAATTCTGGAGAGACAATGTTCTGAACATGCAGCTCCTGCTGAGTTTATATCTAGCTGAGTGGCCCTAACTCAGACAGGAGGACTTTAAGACCTCCCCATCCACATGAATAAGTCCCAGTACCTGCTAAGGCAAGAAAATCCAAACATCTACCACTGGCAGCTTACCAAATGCCAGAGGGCTACATCTAATAGCAAAATAGAAAGGATAATCCAGCTGTCCTTTTCCTTTCGGAGAGTCTCTGCTCTGAAAAAAAGCAGCGCTGTAATGCTGGGAAAAGGATCATGAGTCACCAAAGAGAAACTTGCTGCATTGTACAGCTCCCTAGGAGGCCCCTGTTAGAAATGGGCTGTATTATAAGGCAGCACAACTTTTCAGCGCTACAAGACTTGCACTGAAGAAGAAAACAGAACATCAGGAGAGTTAAGCTGCTATCCTGCTAGGAAATTTGGCCAGTGAAAGGATCTAGATCAGAAAAAAAATATTCATTTTAGCTTTCATTTGTTAAGGAATACTTCTAAATCTGATCAACCACACCAAACAAATCACTGTGCTGTTCTTAGCTGAGAAATTCTTCCAGGAGGATCACTGCTTTGATTTATCCCCAAAGTTTTTGAAGGTTTCATAAAGTGATAAGCCCATTTTCAGAACACTTCTGTTAACTTAATGTAGGACCTAAATCTCATGATTTATCCTTATTTTCCTTTATTCTTATACTTCAATCAAAATTTGGTCAATAAAATTCTATTGTTTAAGTCTATGTCTTATCCTGATAGCTCCAATCTTAAACTGGAAGCCACCAGCAAAGGAAAAAGAAAGAGTAAGATGTGTAAATACATTATCTGGACATGCATTGTCAGGCACCAGGAGGCCCAGACACCTGGAAAGGATACAACATCAAGCAATTAAAAAGATAAAGAAATGCAAATAGTAAAGCAGAAACTTTTAAACAAAGTTTATTTCACAGACAAGAAATGCCTGAAAACATCTAACTAAGAATTTCCAGTGCCTCTTATACTGTTTTTCTTTGAATACAATTGAAGCTAACATTCAGGTAATGGCATGCACCAGAGGTGATATGGCACTGGCAATGGGAGAAACACACAGTCAGTTATTGCATGGTCATTTTTGTTCAAAATATTTCTGTCCAGGGTGTCTCTACTCTATAATGGCAAATAGACTACAATATATGACAGGGATCCATACACATTGGTGACCTTCACACCCAAATCTCTATCCCAGCTCTTCTTCTGTCATCAAATTAAAGAGTTAAACCACAAAATCTAGATTGAAACTGGATCATTTGGATTTGTTGAAATTTATTTGATTATTAAGATTAATTAAAAGCTCAGAAGTTAGAAACCAAGTGCCTAACACTGAGGAAAAACAAGAGTGAAAAAGTGGATGCATACATGTTCCAGACTGAAATATGAAGAATTTAGAATATGACTTGATTAGAAAGCTTGACTACAGTCAGGAGAGGAAAAATGCTGGCTACTCATGGCAAAGTAAATCAGGAAAGCAAAAGCAGAAATTGTAACTAAAAAAAAGCAATTCATAGCGAAAAATGGCAATTCAGGATATTAGGAAGTCAGGTGTAAATCCCTGACACAGAGGCATAAAGAGCAGGTAAAGTATTTGGAAAATAAAATTGTAGTAGTGATATCAGTACCCTCAGCAGAAATTATGCAGAAAAAGCAGAACAGCTTATATTTGTTGTGTGTATTTTGTATGTCTGTGTGTTTAAAAACCAGCAGGGTACAGGAAAGGAAGTAAAGTCCTGTCCAGCTCATGGGTTATTAAGGAGGATGTTGTGTTTGACATTATCTTTGGAAATAAATTTCTTAAAATTAGGAGGACTTGCACTCAAGAATCCTAAAAGACCTAGTCAAGAATATCACACTAATAATAGTAAATATATCTTACAAACCCAGGGACACATTGACAGCTAATATGCAATTATTCACAACAGCAGGGAAATGACCTAAATACTTATCACTTGATTAATCCAAGTGAAGTAGGAGACGAGTTAATATGGAATGCAAGAGATAAAAGATGAAAGGATGGGAATATAATTATTGCTTGTTAACATTGTGTTATAGAAAATAGATCTTGTCAAACGAAACTGCTTTTGCCAATCAGACTGCAGGTTTGGTTGAGGTATAACACAGAGGCAACATGCTTGGAGTTATGATAAGCTGTTTGAGTTTGTAATGCACAACATTCTGGTTAAAAATAACACTATGCAATATCCTTAGCATGCCAAATAAGCAGTTTAAGCAAGCTGTCTGATAGACATCAAAGTAGATGTCACTGAGAAATAAACATGGAATGGGGATGTTTTTAGTTGACTACAAGGACTGCGGTTCTCTAATGATAATCAGACTTTTTATTAATAATTTGGATGTAAAGACAAATGTTTTTGCCAATAAAAGCACTTTCTCATAAAGATGGGTGCACTGGTAATAATGTTGCACTACAACCCAGTAATGTTTTATTCTACTTGCCAAAGTGCAAACCACTGTGTCATCCTGAGACCACAAGCAGTCTTGAAAATGAGATTAACAGGGTAATCGGTCAGAAGGCTTCATTCTGTGGCTCTGCAAGTTTGCTCTGACACCAGGTTGTCACCCTGCCAAATATTCCCCACAGCAACTGGGAGATGTGTCAAGACACATCTTTCCATTGCTGCAATTTGACTTTTTACAACAGGAGGAGCTATTGTAAGTAAGGTTGCTTTTCACTTGTGGGGAAAATACCCAAAAGTCCCACTATCCCTCCTCAGATCAGTCTAAGGAATTTCATATATCACTTTGTCATGGTTTAACCCCACCTGGCAACTAAACACCACACAGCTACTCACTCACTCCTCCCCACACCCAGTGGGATGGGGGAGAGAATCAGAAGGGTAAAAATAAGAAAACTCATGGGTTGAGATAAGAACAGTTTAATAATTGAAATAAATTATTATTGTTATTGTTATTGTTATTGTTATTGTTATTGTTGTTGTTATTGTTGTTGTTATTATTATTATTGTTATTATTATTATTATTATTATTATTATTATTATTATTATT
>VZTL01000829.1:0-19069 GCA_013400535.1 Scopus umbretta
TTTTTTTTTATTTTGAAAGGTGCTGTATTTATTTCTTTTTCTTTGTGTCAATACAGACTTTTCCAGAATTAGTCACTTCTGTTATCTCTAAAAGGAGATCATACACTGTGATTTTAGACTAGGGCTTTAGCCTGAGTTCTGCAAACTTTAAAGTGCATGTTTGCAGGAGAGCCATTCACATTCCTAGGAATGTGAATGCCCTGTAGTATTTAGAAAGGAAGGATGTCTGGGTGGGACAATTAATTAGGAAAGCAGATGCGTACAGGGGACAAACAAATGTAGCTGGAAAAAACGAACTAATTTTCTTCCTTAAAGTTTCAGCTACTGATATAACCTTGATCATCACCACTTCTATGCATTATCAGATAATATTAGCTGGTCTAAAATAGGTATTATTTCTGGTAAATGATGCTACGCTTAGAGCACAGTGCTAATACAACTCAGTGCATTAGTGATCTCTCACCACGAAGCGTGCAAGGGAGAGGAGCGCCTTAGTCTCCGGTAGCTGAGTCAACTCCACCCAAGGGTGTTGGCAGTCCCGCTGGTGTGAATGCACTGCAGCTTACTGAGGAGAAGGGTGTGACTTGACAGCTACAGACAAGAAGAGGCTGTTACACGTGAGCATGCAGCAGGACACAGGTATGTTCTCTGGACTAACATCTAGTCTAGAAGCAGTCCGGTTTTGGGCACAGAGCATGGTATGTGAGCAATGCTTGCCCATGATTAGCATATGGGGCTTTTCATCGCCCTTTGACACCGCATTGCCCTTAAACCCCTAAGACCTCCAAGCAGAGCCTCCCACAAAAAAGCAAGCCAGCAAGGGTAGGGTAGCTTTAAATGGCATCTGGTCTACCAAGGCTTCGTCAAGCAGCACCTTTTAGGCAGAGAGGCTGCCCCATGAAGCCCTAGGAGGGAAACGTGGCTGGTTCTGCGCAGCCCTGTCTTCTCGCGTGTCCACAGATACCTACAGCAACTGTTTGCACTGAGGTAGGAGTTGTGTTTCAGGTACCTGTGAGTCAGCACTCGGGAATTCTTTTACTGGATTAATATGTCTGACTTAGGCAACTTGTTTTGAACATTTCCAATATCTTAATTGTTTTTTCTTCCCAATGCATTTTTGGATGACTGTAAATAGAGCTTGCATTTCTTCCTTCACAGAAGCAGCATTTGTAATTTGTGTGCATGCCCATCAAGTAGCATTCATGCTGTCAGAAATGCTACACACAGGTGGTAGGGATTTGCATTTTCATGCAAGCTGACTAAGACTCCCTTTCTCAGTCAGTTTTGCTTTTTATAGCTCGTTGCTTATGAATTACTGTTGCTTCTGAAATTCTGGACTGCGATTCTCATATACATTTTTCTGCTGCTCTGTTTCTGTTCACCTGCCTACTTTTGTTCATGACATCAGCTGCTGCTACTTCTGTGCTTCAGGAAGAATTGTTCATTTCTGAATTGGTTGCTTTGGTTATTGGCAGTATTTCCTACATCAAATCCCCAGAGCTGTGGGAGCATCTTCTTTTCTCTCTCTTATATGGAGCATCTCCCCTTGCTGCTCATATGCAACATAAAAAAATGAGCAAGTGAGCCTGAGGGGCTAATACATTCGAAGTCATGTTTTTGATTGGAGATGATGGTTTATTTTTTTTGAAGCTATTTATTTTCCCTATGTGCCTTATCTTCTACTTCCAAAAAGGATCAAATTTCAAGCTTTGGTCAAGTAACCCTTATTTCACAAGAAATACATTGGCCATTTCATTCTGCTTCTTACTGAGCAGCCATTGTGTTACAAAAGACACACCTGGCAACTCAGGGATATTTTTTTCTGCAGTGCCAGCTGCCTTGGGAGTTGCTGAGGAACCTGCGCTACATGAGCAAGGAAGATCAAAGCCGTTAGGTCACCTGCCAGACCGAGTCCTGCCTGTTGTCTGCCTGTGGATAATGTTAAGGAGATAAAGCTCAACCAACTGTTTCTTTCTTCCCCTCTTATCCTTTTGGTCGGGCACTGCTTTCTGCTAGGCAACCTCTTCTTTCATGCTGCCTCCTCCCTCTGAAATTCTCTTCTTGGAGGCCTAAAGATGGCAGCCTCCTGCCCGCAGACTGCCTGGGGAGAATGGCCCCAACCACCCAAACGGGAGATGCGTGACACAGTCCCCTGCTGAGCTGCATCCTCGTTTGGCTGCCTGCTGAGGACCCAAGGCAGCGCTGAGCCCTCAGGTAAGTGGCTGTGAGGTTACGATGGTCTTTGCTGTCAGTGTAATTATGCGTCAGAAAATCAGCCAGCTTCTGGAAGCTAATATTAGTGTCTTAAAAATAGTAATGAGTTAAATGTTAGTTGCTCTCTTACCAGAAAATTGTGGATGTCGAATGTAAATTACTTTGCTACCCAATGGTACTAAAAAAGAAAACATTAAAAAATTATTAACTCTTGGTGATTCTCCCAATGTATGCACACACAAATACAAATCCCTCCTGTAATTTCTCTATTTTTAACCACTTGCACAGATTTAACTGAGTGACATGCAAAACCAGTACCAAAGCCATATGAAGTAACACATGTACCATTTATGTCCAATCCAACACAAAAACTATTTGACTATGATTTTTACACCGATATTTCCAAATCGCCATCGGGACTATCAAGCCATTCTCTGTTTTTAATGTAAATTGACCTGTTGTTAAGCCTTGGCCCAGCAGACAGCATCCCTCCGAAGGGAACAGGCAGGCGCTTGCTTTGTTCAGGTCCTTTGACTCCTGAACAGCCAAGGCAGCTCGCTGCAGCCAGCAGCAGCCGGGTGGCGTAAGAAACCAGCTTTCAGGTTAGCCTTGCTGCTGCCGTATGGCATCCTCAGATACAGCTTCTTCAGTAAAACTGTGTTCGCGAATCCCTTGCAAAGGAATGAATTACGTTTTTTCCTTGTGATGATTGTAATGGGATTTTGAATTGCTTTTCTAACGTTAAAGAGGAGACAATGCTAGTATTGTACCAACACCACCGTCATCGCTTTTAGCCTGTCTCTCCCTCAAGGAAATGAATCCTGATAATGGAGAGGGATTAAAAGGCGTTAATTTGGATTTATCATTCTTAATTTTCTAGGCTTAAACCCACCCTTTGAATGGCTCTTTTTGAGGAAGCGATCTGAATCCTTTATTAGTTTAATGGGATTTGGATAATATTACTGACCTTATCCCATCCTCAAGCTGCATTTCCACTGATAGTCTAAACGGATTTGCCTGACACTAAGGCAAAATCTCTTTGTAAACAGTTGTAGCTGTCTGAGATGAGACTTGCTACTGGTGCTTTCCCTCCACATGAGTAAGCAACCTCTGATGTAACCCTCTCCTAAGGAGAGGTGAGAAAAGTGTCACTAAGTGCCAGCTGGCTGTTTGGTTTTTCTTTAAAATTGTGTCATTAATTACTTCCAAATTTTCTTATCTTCTGTCTGTATTCTTCTACCACCCCAAGCTGGGTGAAGGACCCCTGGAATTGTCACACTAAAAAATGTGCAGTGGGAGATGATTAGTAAAATTTGACTGACCATCCTACACCCCTCCTGTCTGAACTCCTGTATTCACGGAAAGCTACCGGCTGACTGCCCGGTGATGTGCAACAGCTATCCCCATCCCTGAGCCACCTGAGGGTTTTTATCTTTTTTCCAATTATTGATAACCATTGAAAATGGCAAGCATGTGCAATGTGGTATTACCCCTGCCTCTTGCACCTCTTTCTGTTTGTCCTACCTTGCAGGTAGAAGAACACCTGGGTTTTGTAGTCTAATTGTCCCATCTTTCAAATATTTTTTTTAGCAGAGAACTGATACCCATTTTGCTTTTCAAGGACACATCAAAGGACTTCTTATGACAGATGTGAATTTTTTAATTTGTGAAAATAATTCTCAGAAAAGTAAAATATTTCCTATGGGAAAAAAAATGTGAAGCATCCCCCATGATGCTCTCACTGAGCAAAAGGCCTCTTTTTTTTTTTTCCTGATGCGTAGCATCTGCACTATTCTCACTCTCTGTGTCCCCCAAGCAAAGCCTGTTTGGTCTAGCCTTTGGTGGTTCTATACATCAGTAAGGGCTAAATCAAGTTAACCTGGTTATTTTTTTGCAGCTTACATGTTTAGCTTTTTAAATTTGCATGTGCAGAAGTGCCTAACAGAGCAAGGGAAGGGGAGCTACCAGAGAAGCATTGGTGAAGGAGGGGCAGTCGCCAAGGATAACAGCTGTAATTCCCTAGCACGCCTGCCTTGGAGGTTCCAGCACACCATCACTGGGATAGCAAAACAGGCTGGAGTTCGTATTTGTGCCACGATGGGAAATAGAGTTCACCTCCATTTAATTTATTTTTCTTCTACAGTCTCTCCAGGGGTTTTAGTGCTATACCTTGAGAAGGAACTTCATTCTGCGCATGGAAGTCAAAATCGCTGTACTTGAGATAATTCCCCGCTCTGGTTAGGAAGGCAGAAAAAAAGGAATATGGTAAAATAATCGTGTGCCACTCTCCCTCCTCCCCCTCCTGTTTCCACATTTCTTCACAGCTGAGGACCTGACTGCAGTGCCCACAGATTACAGAGCGATGGTAACTGTTGAATGTTCAGTGACTCCACTTACGTCGCCTCTAAAGGCTGAACCCGCTCTCTCTTATCTCCTCCAGTAACCATATTACCAGCAACTGAGGCGAGACCAGCAGTTTGGAGCATCTAGCGTAACATCTGGGACATACAGATGTTCTGAAAAACAGAAACGCAAGGAATTCCTATATGTAAGCACTGCAAGTGGTGACTGGCCCATAGGTAGTCCTCAGTCAAGCATATGGCAGTCACTAGATGGCACACTTAAACAACTCACTGCACTTTCTTACCTTGCCTTACAGGTGCTGGGGTGTAGCCGAGAGCTTTTCCCACGGGAGACAGGGGATTCTTTGATGCGCAGTCTCGTTCGGTGTATATTCTTATTGCAGTTTCCTGCCTTCATTGGTAAGCTTACAGTTTATTACTAGCACGCAAAGCTCAATTTCTTTGCCTTCAGTTATAGCTAAATTAGTCTTGCCGACTAATGAGGAATGTCTGCAGAAAGCGATATGAACCTGGCTTGTCACTCCAGCAGCGGTCACACAGCTGCAGGGTTAGGGGGACCTGTGGTTTATTTGGAGGGAAATAATGCATGGTGCAGCCCCTCCTGGATACTGATTTGAAAGAAGAATGTTTACAGAATATTTGTGTCCTTTCCATCTTTTAACTTACACTCCCCAAAATATTTACTAGGAGTTACAGTTGTTATCACTGCTACCGATAGCATAAGCAGTAAGACTCAAAACTGGTTTACCTTCTAGCCATCCCTGTAGAGGAAAAATGTAAATCAACCTGGGGATGGGTGGCAGTTTCTGTTGTTCCTTCTCGGATCCTACTGTATTAGTCCTGCCAGGTGGGTACTACTAGTCCTTTACCGCAGAGTACACCTTTGTGTGGCAGAAATCACAAATTTGGTGAAGTTACTCCTATTGCACCTTTTGTTCTGACTTTCAGCCTTGCCAGCGCAAGACCATTCACGGGACGTGAAGCTACATACATGTATAGCTCTTGAACCCTGCCCTCCAAGTGGAGGCACTGGTGCGGGGACCTTGGGCTGGTTCTCCAGCTTGTGTTGAAGTCCACCCCCTGCCTGGCACAAAGCAAATAACTCCTCAGGGATGCATTTTTACAGCTTGCCAGACTGGATGTGTCTACAGTAACATTTTAAATTGGATTAGCATTTGTGAAGCAAATCTCCTAATTGTGCTTCTAATGATGCCCTGGGCTGCCCAGGGGGCTGATCTCTGAGCATTCTCTCTGGATGGCTTTTGGGGGAAACTCAAGGAAGAGATGTGCTCCAGGAGTGTACCTAGTGTTCCTCAGCTACCAGCGGGCTTTCAGCCCACAGGACCGACCTAGAGCTAGGCCAAAATGTGAATGATGGAGATACTGAGTCCTCGGAACAAACCATTGCGCTGTACGGATTTACCCCATAGTGCCACACTTCCTGCCAAATGTATGTGGAGATACTGTTCCTGACGCTTAATGTGAAATTTCCTCCAGTCTTCCTTTGGGAGCAGTCCTTGAATTTGTCCCTCACCGATCTCTATGCTGTATGTTGTTTCCTTCAAATTAAAACTTTTAGAGAATTTTGCCATCAATTAGTGAGAATGTGCTTACTGTGCGATCTTTTTCTTTCCTTCTTTCTCCTTGACCCTTTATGAAGTATCAGTCATGACTGTCCCACAGATTTGTTCTTCTGCAGTGTTGGTGGGCACATGGTACCACACAGAGGAAAAATTCCATTTCACACAGAGAAGTAACATAACCCACTGCCCTACCCCATAGTCTGTGGTGCTAAGGCGTTGGAGCATCTTAAAGGCATGCTGCAATGTGCCATCTAAGGAGGACTCAGTCATACAGGGTAGCTATTTGCAACCTTGCTGTTTTTTACCTTACCGTTCTGGTTTGGATTAGGATGTATAAAATCCAAGCTCAATGTGCCCTCTAGTGAGAGCCTGTTCCTTCCTCCTTCTGGTTAAATAGGCACTGTCAGAACTTAAAGCCCTAGTTTATCCTCCCTTTAAAGATGGCTAGAGAGAGCCTGCTGATGCCACTTACTAGTGGAAAAAAATTCTTCACCCCTTCACCACAATCCCTTCTGTTAGATAGCAATGCTACCTAGTGATGCATGTTATCCATTGCCATTTTAGCTGGTGGTACCCAGTAACTTCAGGCCTTTGAAGTCTTACTGTGTGGCAAGAAGTGAAGCAGGGGCAGAAGGAGAACAGGAAGAGAGGCCAGGACTTGCCGCTCACACCTGCAACCTTTTCTCAATGTGTCGCTTTTCCTTGGTTGGGCACCTTCTACTACGCCAAAAGACTGCGAGATGTTTAAAACCATACGGCAACTGTTTGTATCAACTAATGCACACAGTACATCGGTACAACTACCAGGCTACTTGGCTAAGTATTACTTGAGTATTAACTATTACTTAAGTACAGGCTACTCAGCTAAGTATTACAAGTATTACTGGGCAAGGCCGGCAGCTGTTGGTCAGGAGGGGATGTTTTCATTTCCATGGCTCTTTGGAGAGGGTGATGATCCCTCGTCCGGCCAAGTTGCTGTCTGCCGAGTCTCTGCCTTCTTTCTTAGGGTGTTGCATCTTCCCCCGCCACAATTTTTCCAGCTATTACTGCCGCTACAGTTTCATTTCTGCCCGCATCCTTACTTTCACATGGCTTTAGCTTACGCTGTTTCTTGCAGCTGGACAACAACTTTCTAAGCAAAACTCAGCCCAGGCGTCACAGCTGTGCCACTGCAAAAGCAAGCCTTGGGTCACAGGCATCTGAACATCTGGGCTGCAGTTTAGTGTTTGAAAGTTAGCTGCCCATTCCCATCAGAACAAAGGTAAAGGCATAACATTGCTCTCTGTCATGACACCTACAGTGGTGTCACATTGATCATTTACAGTGGGGTTTTTTAATTACGATTAGGGCAGGTTAGACTACCAGCCCTTCAGGCATTTTGGTACCATCATGAAGAAGTTCAGGCTAAACAGCTCATCATAACACCAGCAGCAGAGTCCTTGATTATATCACAGGAAGTCTTTCAGATAAACACGGTGGTTTTGATTTCTGAAAAAATCTTCTAGTGATAGAAAATGTCCTACAGGCTCAGATAAATTGTCCCCATGGTTGCTTTAACGCCTTTAGAAGGACCAAGTGCACCAGAATGCTTTCAGCGAGATGTGCTGGTTTTGAAATAGGCTGTAAAAGATCTGAACAAATTTGGTGGTGGAGTCTTTTGTAGAGAACAAAGAGAATATTAGAATCTACCTTTTGAAAGTTCAGACATACAGGAAAAGACGACCAAGCTTTTTGGATAGCAGAGCAGAAAAGCCCCCAGGTATCTGATAACGAAAAGCAGCACTTGCTTATCAGAAGCCACGCGTATGGAGAATGAAGAATGTGATCTTGGTGGGGCAGCTGGAAAAAAACCTCTTTGATTTGCCAGTTAATCAGAATGTGCTGCAGAGAAATCAATATAAGGATAATCTCATTTGCTATTTATTTCTGGCTCATATTTTCACAGGCTTTGAAATGTGCATTTCATCAGTCATCTAGTCTGGAGAGGAACGGCATGAATTTCAACACTTCTGCTATTTTTGCCTGCAAAATATTCAAAATTGTTTCTGCAGAAGCTATGGGCAGCAGTGGGGGACATTTATTTAAAGAAATTTGGAACAATGGTTCACTAGTGATTAAAATAAAAATGGAAATTACATTCTGGATGCAGGAGGCAAATGAGTGTTGCATTTACAATACTTTGGCATTTTGCATGTATGAACTATTCCTGAGTAGTTGCATTTTGGAAATTTTGAAGCCTGGCTGTCTTTCAAAGCCTATGAAAAATGCAGATTCAAGCCCCTCATTTTATGCTAATGTAAACAGGTGAAGGAGAATACCAGTTTGTTGAAACAAGGGAATTAGCATGTGAATGGGGAGTATTGGACTTCTCCCTCTTGAAAAGGCAGTTTTCAAAGTAGACACTAGGACTTAAATCGCAGGCTGTGATTTTTTTCCCTCTTTTCATATCCCCAAATCAGGTTACTTGTAGTGCATTAACAGCCTTCGAGCCTGTACCTCATTGGGCTACAGGTGCTGTCGTTTTAAGAAATAGCCATAATCTACAAATCTAATCATCAGTGACCCGACTCGTTTTCTCTCCCTGCTTCCTAATTTTTCTTTTGGATCTCAGTTTCACTTTTCAGGACTGATGGTTATAAAAATACTTACAAATTAAGAATCTGACTGGGAAACCAGCCTGGACTCGCTCCTTCCTCATCAAATCCTTTTTTTTTTCAGAGGACTGCATTGTCAGCCTCGCCAGAGAGGTTTGCCTTCGGTGCTGATGTATTCCTTGCAAACAAAGCAAGCTTGCAGCAGTATGTTGCTGAGTAAGCTAGATTGCGGTGACACAGGAGAATTAGTGCCTGCTGAAGGGAAGAGACTTGTGGAGATAGTTTCAGGAATGCTTCCAGCACAAGTGGCCATCCACATGTCTAAAACCGCCCAGCCCAAACAACCTAGTCACATACTGTATCGCGTCAAGCCGCCTTCAGCAGAGACTATGTCCTTCGCTCACATGAAGTAACAACTTGGGCATCTCTGCTGTGAATGCAGTTCCCCAGTGAAAGTAAATTTTTGCCTTCTGAGCTCCTCTCCTCCCTCTACCCCCACCTCCATTCCCCTGAATTAACCATGGTAACCTGCCCTGCGTTTCAAATGCCTGCTTGCATTTATGCGATGGCGTGCGTGTTTGCTCTCCTTCATTGCATTGTATTTGCCTTTGATTAATGGTTAAAGCAAAACAAAACCATTGTAGCTGGTTTTAAGTGCCTCCTTTAGCAGAGAATGGAGCTTGCAGTAAGTCTGCTCTGATGGCACGACTACTCCGGCCTCTGCCAGCACCAGAGCTGGGCCACTCAGAGTACAGAGCACAGCACCGCTCTCCAGTCGAGACCTCCAAATATGACTTGATATGATCCTGTTTCCCCACCCAGCCTGCTTTTCTCTGCAAATACCTTCATGTGATTTTGAAAACAATGTTTTATTTGACAATAACATGGAGATTTTTCAGTTTTAGTCCGCTTATTTGTTTGGGGTAATCATGGTAGTCTTCTCATGAAGGAATGCTAGTTTGAGCTTCGTAGCAACTGGATGTACCCCCTGCAGTACCCGAGAGCGCTGGCTAAAATCCACTTCTGCTGCACTGCCAGTTGGAAAGGTGGCAGGAGGTACAGTCAGATTATGCTGCTTACAAGGTTATAAAGCTCTTCTTTCTCCTGGCAATGCCAGTGTTTGCCTTTCTGACTAAATGGCTGACTTTTTGATGCAATAGCTGCTTTGCTCCATAGGGGGAATGTAAGTCACTCAATAAAACAAGTGTTTACAGTCATAAGATTACAAAGGTTGTTTGGTTTTGTTTGTTTTTTAAATGGATGTGTACTTGTCTTGATTGCCTTACTGGGCAATAAAAGTTTTCTAATCAGTTCAGTGAAAATCTTGACTGGTACAGGACCGGTGTTGTTGCTGACTTGTAATGAGATGTAGTATCTCCCAAAAGGATTTATCATAACACGCCTGCAATCTTCTCAAGAGAAGGCAATTTAGGTGGTAGCTGGTGGGAGAAAACACACTGCTTTTCAGTTCAAGTCTCCCTCACTGTCCTTTGAAACCAGTAACTGATGTCATGTTCCTAAATCCGCTTTACATCGTGCTGATTTAAATGCACTCCTGCCTGACGTCTGCATCAGAGAATCGGAAAGCTACTTGGTATAGTTACAGCCAGGCCGTGAGACTGAGAAAAGCCACGTTGTATTTGTATCTTATTCATTATGCGTGTGTAACATCAAACTACCAGCAGTCAATACTGGTCAAGTGGTTAAGGGTTGGTGAATGTCTTGCTGTACATGACTGAAAATGGCTTCAAAAGGCAAGCGTTTGGCAACCGTAGTAATAAAAACGGTCTATGCTCTTCATACTGCTTTTCGGTGGGTCCATCGCACACCACTCCCGGCTTCAGCTGAGAAGAAAATCATTAAAACTACATGGATGTGGAAATGTTGTTAATCATCTGAGTGTGACACCCTCATGCTTAGTATTTGGTTGCTTAAAGAAGTGTAAAGATGACCTTGGACCATCAGTAATTCCATTCTTATCCACCTCCACATCCATATCCATATCTAATCTTTCAAAGCTAATCCATCCTACAACAAACGTGTAGACCTAAGTGATGGTGCAACATGAAGAAAGTAAGACTTCCAGGTAGTCAGGTCTCTGCACAGAATCCATTTTTCACCTGAAGAATGGCATTTTATTACTTCTGGTATCTCAAAGCACACATCTACAAGTAAACACTGAAGCAAAAGTTTTCTCCCCGTCCATGAAGCTCTTGGGCTGTGCTTTCCCACTGATCATCAGAATAATTTGCAAAACAAGCTGCATATTATGTTCAGTAGGTAGAACAGTTGAAAAAGGTATTTATTTGTTTCTCTTGCTGAATTACAATATTTTCCAGTCATCTTCTTCAAGGAGGCTCTGTACAGAGACCCAGGAGAATTTGCCAAATGGTGCTCCTGGAGAAGCCAACCAGCTGTTGACAGCAGGCCTTCAGGCCTGATTTGAGGCCTACTACGTTTACCAAGATTGGATGCACGGATATGCCAAATGAACATGACGCATTTACTTCTCCCTTGGACTATGTATATAAAGACAAATTAAAATGTTGTCAGATTCTTATTTGGCATTGGTCTTGAGCCCCACCGTAGGCACAGATCTGAGCAACCACATTTGCATCCAGATGTGACTCCCCACTGTTAAGAGGAACTGGAAACTAGGATCATCATGCAAGAATGGCTGTACAATACCTACCAGAAAAGCTTATCTCTAACCAAAACCTAGTCCTATTGAAACCCTGACAAATGTTTCTTGTATTAGTGAGGAGACACAATTTTCCTTTAATCGTTCTTTTCATTCTCCTTGCAGAACCTGATCTGCTGAAAGTTATGCTTAGGGCTAATTTGTTAAGTTACTGTAGATAGACATAATCACTGGATTTGCCTATTTTTTCATCTAGACCAGTCTAGGAGCTACAGTTTGCAAACTATTACAGAAAATCAAATGAAATATGTCTTGCTTTTTACTCTACAGTGAAGAGGAACTCTGGAATCTGGCAAAAAGCAGTATCGGTGGAAGGTGCAAAAGTGTATTTGCAAAAGTATATATTTCAGGATGTCACAAAAAGGTTAAAGATGATGGTTAACTTGTGCTATGTAAATCAGTTCAGTTTCTTTCCTGTGCGCTTCCAAATCTGTAATAAATAAACTGAATAATGATATGAAAATGGGAACAATAAAAGCTTATTGGTTGAATAAATGAAGAAAAGTGGGTTTAACAGAGAAATGAGAGAAGCTGCAAGCATTCGTTTAAACTTTCCATGGGCTCAAGTTAAGATTAAAAAAACCCTGCCAATTCATGTGTAAATCTATAGAGTGAAAAAGCCTGATGAACAGTTAAGAACCGCGGGTTAATAAAACATAACACGTCAGACAAACCTGGTACCCAAACCCACTGTAATTGCAGGGGTGTTACATAAAGGCATTCTAGTACATGTAATGCTTACCGATTTCAGAAAAGCGCTTGATATGATCCTGACTTATAAAACTGCTAACATTTGGTGCATGAGATACAGGGAAATGTCATAATGAGGTGAAAAGGAGACCGACTGATGCAGAGGAACAAAGTGTGGTATCACTGCATCCTCAGGGGGCGAAGCTGCTACTGGAACAGAGGCTCTTCTCTCATCCCTTTTTCTACTGCCAAGATCTGGGAGAGGAGGCAATCAGAAAATGCACTTGTGCTTCCCTAAAATGTCGTCTTTTTTTTTTTTTTTTAGAGGAAAATGGCTGATAATTCTTTACAAAGGGTGTATTTGGACTCAGAATTTTTTATGCATTTGTTTGTCTCTTGGCACACAGATACCTTGGAAAGCGCAGCTCGGGACCAGGAATTATCCTCTGAAAGGTTTTTAACATTCAGAAAGCTCCACATGACAAGCACGACAGCTCTTCTTCCCAGTTGTTTCTGGAGCTGAACCTCTATACTATGTTGTTTAAAGAATCACATGAAATGGGTGGATTCTCAAGGAAGAATGTTCTGATGTTTCTATAAGAATGATGATATTTCTGTAAGAATTATGATGTTTTCTGGAGTCTCTAGTCCTCACCTTGTGGGCTGCAGTGAAACCAGAAAGCCCCAGTTTCAGGACAGTCCATATGGCAGAGCTGTGGAGGCTGGGGCATAAAAGCCTTGGGAAACATGCTTCTCCAGTCCTCCAGCCTGCTGGGCAGGGTGTCAAGTACCAGCATAGATGGGAACAACTTCCTGTGAAATTATGGTGATTTTCAGACAAAACTGGCAGCTGCTTCTTGAATGTTTGAGTGCATGGAAAACATGTTCCATGCAAGATGGATGAAAAGTGCATTTCTCTCCAGCCGAGAATTTTCAGAGCCAAAATGACTCAAATCTACTCCCCTACATGGCAGACTTTATTCCATTTTTCTGAGGATACAAGAACTTCTCCTGCTGCATGGTAAATTCCATGTGGCAAGATCTAACTCCTTTTCAGCTTTTTCCTTGCAAGGCCCCTGCAGGCTTCAATTTCTCCAAACAGAAAGGTGCTGAGATGATTTTCCCCAAAGATAAAGGTATGCCAGGGTGTGGTTACAGCAACTCAAACTGAAATAAAGTTTTGAATTTTCCCCTAGGAGACTCCCTAGCAAGGGAAGAAAAAAAAAATCAAGAGATGGTATTTCCTTCTGGGGCACTTCCTTCCTATTAATGCCAAACTAGTGCCGTCCTCCTCCTCCTCCTCCTCAAAGTAGGCCGACAATCCCATTTTAAAGGATCCAGTACGAAACGCAAAGATGTATTTCTTATGTATATCTAGTGACTCTTCCTCAGCTGTGTTCTTGCAAGCTGTTTCTGGAAGAGAAGATTAAACGTAAATCCTTGACATAAGTGTACTGACTGCTGGTTGGATTCAGTTTTGCATGTTTTTGATACGAGTTAGGACCTGGCTGTGGGGTTTTTTTGTACATTTGAACGGTAAAAGGAGCACCAAAACATAGTCTTACGGGGAGGGGTTTTTCTGGTATGGATCTGTGCCGCCTGATCATAGCTCTAACTCACTTGTTCCAATGGTCCCTCCTACGGCACAGGTAGGATGAAATACATTGGCAATGAGGATACTCCTCCTAGACAGTTTCCTCGTTTCTTTCTGACAACTGTTACTTTGCTTTATCCTGGCTGCTGGCTTAAAATGGGACTTTTCACCTCACCGACATTTTTACCTGCCTGCTGGGAGAACAGCCCCCTGTGGCAGAGGCGTTGGGTTCAGAACTCTGCTCATGCCTTTGTGGCATTGGCGGGACACTTGGACAACCACAAGGACTGGCTTTGGTCTGGAGCCCACAAAGACTTGTCCTCCTTCCCCTAAAATGCATTTGAGAAAGCAGCAGATGTGAAATGCTGTTGGGGAAAGAAAGAGAGGAACACTCACAAGACAAAAGGAAAAAGCGTGGCTAATGGTGTAGTGTTAAAAAAGGGTGGGTAACTTGTAAACTTAAGGTGAGCTTTCCTCACTGCTGAGAGAAGTGGGTAAACTCTTCTCTGCATTTACTCTCAGTTATCTCAGTGGCAAGGATTTTCTCTCCTGCGTGCCTTAACAATTACAAAAGAAAATCACCTATTTGTTTTTCCCTAGAGATGACATTTTTATAGGCTATTAAAGAATAACATAGCTCTGTCCATTAATACTGGACATACAGATGGTGTCACCTGATAGAAAGCTGACATCACCACCATGGTGGCACCAGCTCTCCTTACTCTGAAGCAAATTACTGAGGATAGCTATATAATTAAATGATTCATGGATTGCATACTCTAAAAAACCCTAATACATCTGAGCTGACTAATTATAAATACTCCCACAAGCCATTCTCTTTATAAAGAGAATCAAGAATTTCTTTAACTTTCTATCTCTTAGATTTGCTAAACATAATTTTTGACAGTCTCTGATGGTTCCTTTAGAAAAATTGCTAAACTTTGCTGGTCAACTAACTAGGATGAGGAACACTAAATGCAAGGACTACCAGCTTTTGCTGGCAAAAAAACCCCTTGGTAAATAAACTTTGTTTTCTTGGGTAATAGACGAGAATGGCTGAAAATGTAGACTATGATAGTAACGGAGTCTATCACTACACATGCATTCCCAACTGTAATGACCATATTTACTTTAAACTCTTGCCTTTGAGTGCTACGAATCTTCTGACCACTATGGGTAACAGCCCATCCAAACTTACGTATCTGAGTGCATAAATACTAGGAAGAAATAAATTATTAAACAAAACCCAAACAGGTCTTTTTTGAAGTTTAGGAAAGCTTCGTTAAGAAACCTTATCCCTTTCTAACGTCATGTGTTCCCAATGTGGCTTTGCATGATCCACTACTTGAATCTACCCTTGAAATCATGTAACGGCAGGTGGGAAAATACAGCGGTGTTACTGAGAAAAATTAGTGCTATGAACAGAAGGAATTTGTATGAAACGTCGCACTACCCCATACCAGTTTTTCTTGTTCTGTGCTGGTTTTTTCTGTCATCTTGTAAAGTGTACTCTGTGTGAATTTCCCCCCAAATAACTGTTGTTGGTTACTGTTATTGTTAGTGTTTCAACTGTATTATACCCATTCTCAACAAGTGCTTCTGAACTTTAAGATATAGGGGTTACAGTAACTTCAATATAGGGTTTTTTTTGTCTTAAAAAAATTACTATGAATTCCACAAAGTCAATGTGTCTAGAAAACACTAATAACCATGTTTTCTTGGTTTACAGTTTAACATTCCTTTTCCCCTCCTCTGACATCCATACAAAGAAGTTCATTATGCCGAATCCCCTGCAGCTAGTTTATAGACCTACCAAGTATTCTGCAGTGAAGAAAAACAAGCTTTGCTAAGGAGATTATGGCTCTGGTGTTTTAATGATCTGAAACGTTCGCTGCAAATAACCCTTAATTGGGCAAAACATTAAATGCAAAAGCTTTGCTCCCTGAAAACGGGAGTCCGTGTAGTGCAAAGGTCCTGAAAGGACAAGATCTGAAAATGTAACAAAAATGTGACTGCCAAATTGTCCAGATGACGTTTTGCTACAAATTTCTGTAGGAATAGGAGTGAATCACTAATTGTAACCAGGCACTACTGTTGTGGTTGAACCCCAGTCGGCAACCAAGCACCACACAGCTGCTTGCTCACTCTCCCCCATTCCAGTAGGGTAGTGCTCTGCTGTCCTATTAAACTGTCTTTATCTCAACCCACGGGTTTTAGGGTTTGTGGTTTGTTTTTTTTTTCCTTCCCTGGTTCTCTCCGCCAGTTTATATACTGAGCTTGACATCAGGTGGTATGGAATAGCCCTGAGGCTAATTGGGATCAGCTGTCCTGCCTGCATTCCCTCCCAGCTTCTTGTGCACCTGGCAGAGCATGGGAAGCTGAAAAGTCTTTGACTAGTGTAAACAGCTGAAACCGGGACAACTACAAAAACTCAAACTTTTCCAGTAACTTCATTTTCTGACTACTAGTCATGCAAGTATTTCTTATTATTTCTTATTCATCTCTGTGGCTCCACTGAATTCATGTATAAAGACTACTTACATGCACAGAGATTAAGCAGCAAAGGCTCTTCCATGTATGCTCTGCCATGAGGGGACAGCCCCTCCCCATCACATCCAAAGCACAAAGCTAGGGGAGGCCGGTTTTTAAATACCAGCGCAGAAGCCAGTGGGAGGCAGTCGGCACTTAAAACTTCTGAGGGTAGGAAACACCAAAAAGCTTTTGGTTCTGTAAATGTGCTCGGCATCAGACCCTCTGTTTTAGGGAATCACTCTGCAGCAAAACCTGCTATTGTCTCTCAAAGTTTCTGTGGCTCGTGAGTCAGAAGCATCGATTTTACACCAACGCCAGTGCAGAAAACCAAGAAAACCAATTAAGGCAAGACGGGCTACTCAGATTCAATTACCCATCTCCCTTGTCACAGCGATGACCCAAGAAAAACTGTGTCGGGGTGCTGTGAAGGCTGGGTCTCCCTGGGGGGGCCGGGCAGGGGCAGTTGGGCTGGGTGGTGCCCTCGGGGCCAGGACACCCCGGCCACCTCGTCCTCAGCGTAGGGTTCTGGCAAGCGTCCGCACCAAGACCCTGATTCACTTACAGGTGCCGAGGTTTCCGACTGCCTGCACGCCCGACGTTTTTTAACTGAATGGGGACGAAGATGTTCCGGATGCTAAAGGGCCACGTAAAACTGGGGTATTTTTTATTCCTAGCCTACTTCTAGGTATTCTGGCTTGGGATTTAACTGGAAAATATGAAAATAATGCCCTTGATAAAAGGGAGATGCTGAGCACCCAAGAAATTCAGCAGCGTTAGCTGTGTTATCAGTGTTGTAATTAACTCTTCCTAAGAGGCAAATTCTTTCTTCCCTGCACACCTGTTGAGGCTCTTTATCATACGAACAAAAACTCAGGGAGGCACTCACAGAGTGAGCCGCGGGAAGCATTTCTGCACCAGATGTGTGCTGAAATACATAAAGGAGGCAGGTATGAGGTACGAGAAATCCAAATGGACGAAAAACCTGCCCTTAGCAAAACTCAGCTTATCCTTTACATCCATTGATTCCAGTGACATCTTCTATCTAGCATGGTTTATGCCACGAACTTCTCTTTATTTAGGAGGGTTGTTTAGGAACTACGTTCACATGTATGGTTGTTCCTGTCTTGCGTTGGTAAAACAACCATAGATTTACCCATCTGCATTTTATGTTCTCTGGAGCAAGTCTTGCAGTCATCTTATGCACAAGGCTAGGCGGAGTTGTTGGGCCAGTCTGGGGTTTTTATTTGTCTTAAGAGTGTGTATGAGCAGTTTTCAGAAAATTCGATCTATTGGTTATGCCATCAGTTTCTCCAGTGTTGAGAGAAGCTGTTGAGAGTCCATTTGATGCGAACAGCACACCTCTGTCTTCCAGTGACTTTGCTCACATCTTCATTATGGTTTTAGTCCGTATGAGCACTGTAAATAAACAATTCCAATTTTCACATGGGCTGGTTAATACAGGTTTAAAAAATTCCCAACAAAGCGATGCTGCGACACTGTTTATATTGCAAAAAAAGGTTTTGTGTTTAGAAAGACAACTCAGTAGTTAACTGTTGTCTTGCTATTTTTTGAGGCAGAAGTGAAATCATACTAGGATTACTTAAAAACATGAAGGGTATATAAAATCAAGTGGCTTAAATTTTGACAGTGTATCATTCTTTGAAGTTGCTAATTTCATCTTAATTTGGGAAACATTGTTCTGTCTTTAACACAAAACGGTATTATCTTCTGCCAGATAATTGTGCAACTCATTTCAGAGTTATGCTACAGATAAATCAAAATCAAATCCTGAAGAGTATATAAGAAAAGTTTTAAAACAATTTTCCTCATCTGCCAAAAAAGCTTCAGAATTAGAGGAGATGTTTCATTTTGTCAGCCTTGATTACATGGCATGCCTCTTCAAGGCGGTCATTTCTCTAACCTGCAATTGAAGTGATTTTAAAACGTTTTCCAGCTATTAGAAGTTATTTTGTACATTAGGTCAGGATTTCTCAATCTTGGATTCTGTATGGACAATCACGAGGGGAAGGATGGAGAGAGACTTTCAGTAAGTGAAGAGTACCTGTTTCTTTTGTGAGTCAGTTATAAAATTAGAGTAATATTATCTTGTACGTGCTGAAGTTTATATTGAATCCATTGGAGAAAAAATACAGGAATTGATGACCAGTTATACTGAATTCATTGGAGAAAAAAGAAAGGAATTTGTGACCGGTTATTTGTCATCAGATGCATGTCATAAATGTACCTAAACCGCATCATAGCAAAGCAGGAAAAAAACAAGACAGCGATTTTGTTCAGTGGTACATTTTTGCTCTCGAATACCTGGCTTCACTTTTGATTTTAGCAATCAAAATTAATTTTAATTGTATTCAGGTGCTTTCTCAGATAAAAATAGACTTTTCAGGAAATTTTAAGTATTATCAGGAGTTGAAACTTGACGGACACCGGACATGGCTTGTCTTCACAGGGAGTACGGGGTTGTAAGAGATTCAGCAGGGCCTCACCTACAGCCACGGTAGGCCTCGCCCTAGGATATGGTGGCGTCTTCCACCTTTAAACCTCGCTCTCCCCATTGCCTAAAACTTGCTTTGTTACCTAAAATGAAGGCCGCTTTTCTTCCGTCAGTCTCGCACAAACGGTAAAACCCGCTGCATACTGACACCGTTAAGGCTAAACTGCAGGTTGAAGCCAATCGCGCACACGACATTTTATGGGCTGGCTGAGACAGGTGAACTCAACCGCAGCAGGCCAATTCTAAACGCCGGCCCAACGCTTGCAGCCGGACGTCACGGGGTGGA